>JAHHUM010001845.1:127500-269149 GCA_036173005.1 Crenichthys baileyi | reverse complement strand
GGGGGCACAAATGTTAAACCTGCCTTTCCTCCATTTGCAGAGACAAATGAGCCAAGTTAGTGTGGCTGACTCCAAAGGAAAACCTGCAGCCTTTTGTCTGGAAAAGGGCCATGTGCTGCATTCTCTTACTCCCAGAGTTATCCACTTGGCTATGTTGTTGTGAAACAGGCATGTGGGGCTGATTAGATGACAACTGATGCTACACAACATCTAGGTTTTTGAGAAGAGGGAACAATTAGGTCTTAGTTACTTGAACGATGAGATTTTGTGGCCTTGGGGATAGGAAAACACAGAATTAAGATTTATTACATTAAATTATTTGCAGCACCGCCAGGTCACCACTGGATTCACCTTCAGTTCTGTCTGATAGGGCAAGATGGCTGCAGTCTTTCGCCTCCCAAGACTCTGGCAACTTTGTATCGTGATGTACAGGCGAAATGCCATATTGGTGGTTTGATACATACGTCAGAGAGCCTGCTGCAGTAAAGAGTGGCAACTGTGGCTCCATAAAGCACCGCTATGACTCATGGGGAAGCCTACTGTAGTTAGTGGTTAAAGGAGGTGGCAGCGAGCAGAACTGGAGCTGCATCAATGGAGTTATTCTTGTTGAAGCTGTTTGGAAAGGTCTTAAGAGCAAGTTTAACTTAACCTTTAGAATTACAATAATTATCAGTAAGAGGCTGTGTTTCTCATTTGGATTCTATGTACTCCTGGCAGTGAGACATGTAGTTTGATGCTTTGCCGTTATTTTAATTTTAGCAGTAAAAATTTTATTGTTGGATGATTTTTAATCTTGACTTTTCATCATCTCAGCTTCAGTATCTCATATCTTAAGCAAAAAATCCCAAGTAAATTTATGAAAAGTATGCGTTGTCGCACACAAGGCAAAGACTATGTGTTGGATTTGGATATCTAATGTTGCAGTTATGCAAAGAGTTTTAAACCCAAAAAAAACTTTTTTACAAAGCTAAACTTTTTCAATGAGACCTAGTTGGTTTGGATAGCATGCAAGAAAAATTGTACTTTTCCTCCACAGAAACCAATGTTCGAGAAAATGTTTGATTTGTAAATAAAAACGAGCTGGCCGGAAAGCCACGTCTCTGTTTGCCATCTTCAAAAACTGAACGTGGAAATATACAGTGTGTCATCTGTTTTGTTGAGGAGAGTGCAAGCAAACCCATTCACCTCCTGTTCCTTTTTGCACGAGTATCATCTTCAAATCAACGTGCTTTATTGTGAACTTTAGGTCCTTGGTTTGTTTCTTCACCTCTGGGGCAAAGCCGGTGACCTCAGACCAAAGAGATGCGACAGTCTTGGCATAGCTCGTTGCTGCCATTAGCTCATGTGATTGGCTTCAATAAAAACCAGATGACCCACAGACATGGAAAAAGTGAACATTAAGCAGATGCCCTCCACCTCAGAGTAAATGGTCAAGACAGTTAAAATTCTCCAATGTAAAACTGTCTCCAACTATTACTTTGTTTCTTTTCTTTAATAATATGGATAGTGGAGATGGTACAAGACTTGCAACTCTATATGCACTGCTGAATAATGAATGATTTGATTCTTACTTTCTGTACCTTACATAAGTATTCACACGCCTTGAACATTTTCACATTTGTAACATTACAACCACTAAATTCAACGTATTCTATTGGGATTTTATTTGATAAACCAGAACATAATTGTGAAGTAGAAGGAAAATTATGTTATTTTTTTTAATGTTCAAATAGAATAGATGAGAAGAAATCTGAAAAGTATGGCATACATTTGCATTCAGACAGCATGTAGAGCTGCAGTAGTACTTTGTAGTTTATCTTCAGTAGCTTTGCACATCTAGAGACAGAAATCTTTGCTCATTCTTTTTGGCTTAAGTTCAGTCTAATAAAGAGGAGCTATAAACAGTAGTTTCAAAGTCTTATTGCACATTCTCAATTTGGTTTAGGTTTTGTCTTTGACCAGGTCATTCCAACACCTATGTATGCTTTGATCTTATCCCTTTCATTGTAGTCCCGAGTCTTTTGCAGCTTTTAACATTTAGCTCCATCTTTCCATTAACTGTCCAGCTTACTTGGTACTGCTGAAACAAAGCAGCTCCACAGCACCATACTGCCACCCCTGTTTGTTAAAGTGGGGTTCATGTGTTCAGGGTCATGTGTAGTGTTAGTTTTTCACCACATGCCATTTTGGTTCTTGTCTCATCGGACCAGAACACCATCTCATGTTTCCTGTGACCCCTGCAGGGCTTGTGGCAAACTGCAAATGAGACTTGTTATGGTTTACTTCAACAATGGCTTTCTTCTTGCCACTCCCCTATAAGGGCCAGCATTTTGAGTGGACGACTGACAGTTGTCCAGTCAATAGATTGCACCACCTGAGCTGTAGATTTCTGCAACTCCACCAGAGTTACCATTGACCCCTTGACTGCTTACCTAATTAATTCTCTCCTTACCAAGCCTGTCATTGTGAGGCTTGTGGTTGTGCCATACTCTTATTATTTTAAGATGAGGGATTGAACAGAGCTCAGATTAACACGTAAGTTATTGTTTCAGAACCTAACCCTGCTATAAACTTCTCCACAACTTCCTCCCTGTCTTGTCTAATGTGTTCCTCGGTCTTCATGATGCTGTTTGTTCTCTAATGTTCTCTAACAAACATCTGAGGCCTTCACAGAACAGCTGCAATGATACTGAGATTAAATGACACATAAGTGAATTCTGTTCACTAACTGTGTGCTCTGAAGGATCTCAGGTGAACTAGATTTTATCAAGGAGTTTTAGTAAGAGGAGATGAAGGATTTTCATTGTTAAAACGTCTCTACAGTTAATGTACCTTAACCAGTTATGTGTTTACTCTGCAGCTCTACAAGGCAGTTATTCAATATTATCTGCATACAATTATCCATTTTTATACAAAGTGAAATTTACACTTTTAAAATGTGACCTTCTGTCTCCCTGGCGTGATACACTGTATGTAAATGCTCACAAGTGTAATATCAGTTTCTGTTGTGACATCTTGGAATCATTCCTTAGGGCAATTTGACCTTCCAGAACCGTTTGAAGTTGAAGAGGAAACTGTGACGTGTAACTTCATACCCTAAATCTACTTGAAGCTTTTTATGTGGAGGGAAGAAAAAGATCACAGCTAACTAGGATTCATCATTGGAACTCCAAGGCGTTGCTCTTTGATGAGAAGTTCTCCTGTAGCTGGCTATGTGTGCAGTGTTTATTCCATCTTTCTGCCTCTGTTGCTTAGATCCCCTCTAAATGAGAGCAGAAACTGGATCCCCCACCAGTTTCCTGGCAGGATGTTTCTCAGAAATGAAGCGCATAAGACAGAAAAATTTCAGATTTCATTTAGAAGGATTGTCTCTCTGTCCAGTTGAGGCCTGTGGTTTGTGACTCACTTACTGTTGCGTTCCACAGACCGTTCTAGGCGAAAGGAAAGAAAAGAAACAGACAGTTAAATCTCTACTGTTCCCCTTGAACAAAACTCTCACTCTTCTGTTTACTTGCCCCAGCACAAACCCCATCTCAATAAACATCCCCCTCAGTATTCAGAAATTATGATGCAGCCCACTGTGAGGTGTTTGTTTACTTGAACTCTGCTTCCCCCAGGCTCTGCCACCATCTCCACTCATAGACAGACAAGACCTGGAAGCAATCAGGCCTTTTCAACGGCATGCTGCCACTTTTTGTCTTCATCTCTCCATAATGGCCACATCCGTTATTCATTTTCAAGGGATTGATATGAAAAAAATACATAACAGAAAGGGTAGGCACCAGCAAATGCAAAACTATCTCATCATAGTGTGCCATATACTCAGCCTAAAGGAAGGAAGAAAATGAAGATGTGAGGAATCAGGTGAGATTCTTTGTAACCTAAGCCAAAAAGGTTTCTGTTTTTGTTTTAGCTTGGTGTAGAATAGTTTGAATAGCCATCCTTCAAGCATCACTTCCCACATGGCTGCATGCTGTACAAATGTGGGACAGTCAGAGTCTGCCTCAGACAATGTGTTTTAAGTTTCAACACCATTATTGTGGGGCTTTAAGTAAATTTTCTGATCTCTTTTATCCTTTGACAGTAAAAAACACTTTTTGTCACGTTTCAAGCAGGAAACAGTCTTCGGCAGAATAAAAGTAGTTCAACTGACATCAGCTTGAGTTGTATGCTGGCGCTATTGGACCGGCATCATCGATACATTGAGAGAAGAAATCTTTGTTTTACATTCAAGTTTGTCTCTGACATTGCTGGGTATTTCATTGATTCATGTTTACTTAAACAGAAGTAGCAATAGTTGTTGCTTTCACAAAGTACCAAACTTAAAGGTTGTGACTAGTGAATTGAAGGCTTTCTGTCCTTCAGACACTCCAGGTCAAGATGTGTAAGAAGCCTAAAAATAAACCTATAATTTACTGCAATACCATAATATTACATTGAAAATTTTAGAGATATTCCACCTTTGTTTTGATGATGTTAATCATTTTAACAACTCTCTAGTGGCACAATTGTTGGTACCCCTGATGTCATTTCTCTGTAAAACCCTTTTTGCCAACAAGGCAGCCCTTAGTCTTTTATTTTTTCAGGATCTCTGCTGCTGGAAGACCTTCCCTTGCCACCCTGCTTACTGTGCATAGAGACAATATAAATATGGTCCTTATGCAATCATATTTAAACCCCGGGAAAATGGAGCTTTGTGGATTATTCTTTAAAGGTTTCTAGAAACTCCGCTTTATTTTAAAACGTGAGTTATAAATTTACAAACACAATTTTGTTAGATGCACTATATTTTAAAAAAGATTATGTGTACCAATAATTGTGCTTCTATTTTATTTCTTACCACGGGTTTGTGACTCCTCTGAATACATTTAGTCACAGTTAGATTTTTCTAAACTTTTTAGCGTGAGATTATGCAATAAAATATGATTTTATTTTTAGGCTTAATCTATATATTTTGATCAAATGCAGCTGATCAGACAATCTTCTGGGTTGACAAGGTCCAGGAACTCTGTGTTCCAAAGAACCATTAACGAAAGCCAGACCATTAAGCACACCTCTCTGTCCTGTGGGTTTTCAAAGCCTGTCTGTGTGGTCCCTGTTTTCCATCACAAACATTTGTTGTTAGCTACAGCTTGAATCCAGTGCAACATTTTGCTCAGACTTAGTTCTTGGTGGAACCCCCTTTTTATGTTTTACAACAGGAAGCGGAGAGGTCTTTTTTTCATAAAAAAAAGTGTCACCAAACGTACCACACTGTGGAGTTGCTGTAGTTTGTCTGTAGCCTTCATCCTGGGCCTTAACCACTAAACCTCAGGTACTTCGAATAGCAAAGAAAGAAAAGTGGAATTACTGGACGCTCCTGAGCTGACCAGCTCCCACCTTCTGTCTGCCAAAACATTTGATTTACAAGCAGGTCTCAGACTCCACTTCTAAGTGTGTGTCACTGTTCTGCGGTTTTCACTTTTGGATGTGTGTACATAGTGAAGCTGCTGGTGTGCTGCGATTATGCTTGAGCTCCTGGCTTTATGGGAATTCCTCTGGATAACCACGTATGACTTTATGAAACACTTAAGTTTGTTTAATTGATTTTCCACATTTTGTGGTCACTTGTTCCAGGTTTGGCCATCACCACAAAGGGAATCCAAAGTAGCTCCTTCCACTAAATATAAGGTGAAAAGTACTGTTAATGTTAATGGGGAATAATCCTACAACTGTGTGAAACTGAGAGAAAATGGGGGAAAAAACTCAAGATTGTAAAAAGTGTATTTTTATTAATATATTTTGGATCATTAATGTCTGTCCATGGGTAGCCAATTAAATGACTAAGTACAAAAAAGAGGTAGGACAGTAGCAAATAACAAAAAAGGTCAACAATTATTCCTCAATTCCTTTTTATTGTTTACAAAGTAAATCCAAGAGATTCTGTTTGGTCTCATCATATTTATTTAATTAGTTTTAGATGTGCCCATTGTTGCATTTCTGTCCAAGACATTCCAAAACATGGAGGGATGCTAGCAAGAGATGCTAATCATGATTTGGTCCAAATGCAGTCTTCCAAAGATCTTCCTTTCTACAGTGTGTAGTATGAGTGACTCAAGGGTAGCTGTGATCTCTGAATCCTTAGGATTGGACCGCATTAACAATAGTCATTTAATACTAGTGCAAACATTACTTCTGGAAACCTTATTAAGCCACTGCTACAGAGTTAAATCCACCAATGCCAATTAAAACAGTTGTATCCCTTATGTGTCAGTCTTATTTAATTGAGCTGCTGACTTCTCTGGGCTCAAAGGCATCAGAGACATTGTGTTAAAAATATCAGTGTTTCATCTATTTGTTATAATAGGAAATCCTGTTTTCATCCTAATTGTCATCAATCTGCTAAGTGGTTTTAATGTGTACTTCTCAAAGCTCAATAACATTGGTGACAGCTGTATTTAAAAGGAGTTAAGGAAAACCTTCGACAATGGCTACAAAATAACACATCTTGTCATGAAAGAAAAAATCTGTGGCCAACTGTTGTGGAGGCAGCCAGCTAACCAGGCTGACCATGTGTGGATGCAAAGAATATGGTGTGTTTGGAGACGGAGGCTGGATGTCAGAACCATTAGTTGTTTACGACTTTGAACTGATCTGCATAAAGCTTTCTCCTACAATGGTTTGTTACTTGTCCAACAAGATGCATTATGTTCAGGACCAAGAAGAGATTAAGTACAGCTGCAAAACCCATATCCTCACCCGAAGGAGTACTGAAGGATGCGGATATTACCACCCCCAGTTGATTAGCATAAGTGTTGGTTACCATGGAGACTGAACAGGGGCTGGTAAACAGTCATTGCTGACCAAGGAGTTTTACTGCAAGTCCTCCCTCTGCTTAACTGTGAAGAGTTGTGGTAACTTCAGCTCCCCTCTCAAGTTGTTTTTGATCTCCTAATCATTTAAAGGAAGATACTACTATGATGGCATTTAGACAACAAAACCCAATTTCATTTTTATTTATTTTTAGTATTTGTCTAAAAAATTACTTTTTACAAGTTATATTTTTAAATCCAATGGAATAGATTCCAGTAGAAAATGTGATTCCAAATAATCTGTTTCATAGATGCTTGAGCAATAGGGCAAGTGAAATAAATGCTCCCCCGTTTTTAAAAGTGGAGGAGCAAGCTAATTTTTTTTTTTTTGCTCGGCAATTTTTTTGATTCCAAAAAATCCCTCCCCGCAGTCCGGTAAATTTATAAAGTAAATGTTTCGTATCAATTTCTTAAACTAGCAAGCAAAAAATAGTTTGATCAAATCACCCCGTGGACTATGGTCTGATATGGAAACACAAGTCACTTGATTAATGTAATCTCTTCAGTCAGTTTATATCCCAGGAGAGGATAGAAATCTAAATCAGCTACAACATGTGAAAACACCCTTGGGTGCCCTGTATTTATTCTAAAAACAATTGGCAATATTACAAAGTATTAGGTTTTATCTTTTGGAATATGTTGCAAGCCTTAAAGTCAGGATTGGATAAATTAATAAATTAAGTTAAGCTGAAAAAATAAATGCTAAAATATCGTAAGGTTATACAGTCAAAAGTGGTAAAAAGAAGGCAGCATAAGTGTAAGAATCACTGCAATGTAATTTATTTGCATTCTCTTTAATGCCCCAATATTTTCAGGTTTTGGGTTGAATGCTCTATTAATTAAAGAATCAAAATAGATGGCGAGCCAAAGATCACATTAGGGATTTGCTTGTGTGCATCATCTTGTACGACCCATCAGAGCAGTGACGTTATGATTATTTCTGAATGTATTTTTCCCACGTCATACTGTGGATTTGTCTGGCCAGGCGTTACAGAAACTAAAGGTATGCAGTGATTCAGGGTGTTTAGAGAGCATTGGCTGCTCTCGTCCACCATTTATTGAATAGTGTGTCTGCAGTTTCCAGCTGTTTGGAAATTGTAGTTGAAGCATATTTGTTTTTTGCGTTTGTCTCCCCATATCTCACTATGTGCTTGGACCAGTCTGCTTTAGCAACAAGGACTTGCTAAAATCTCTTGTTTCCTTCAGTTTTTCTTTGTCATATAATACTATCTGAATCATTGGCTTTTATGAAACAGCACATCTCAGTGAATCAAAAAAAAAAATCCTATGAGACAGCTCACTGTAAGATATGCTTCCTCCACTGGGAGTTTTATCAGTTGCTTTGATCGGACTTAGGTCATACTGTGTTAGAATATCTGTAGCTTTTGGAACCCGCCTGCTTTTCTCTCAGTTAAGTAGGGGATAGAATCTGGACCAAGGCACACAAACAGAAGAATTTTCTCTGCTGGTGGACCTTTGTGGCTCGCCAAGTGTAGCTCATGCACCCCCAGCCCACTTGTCATGAGAACGCAGGGGGAAGAAACCAAGTATATTTCATGTCAGCGAGTTTAGAAAAACTTGTTTGTTTTGTTAATTTATCAAACCCCATATACTGCCATTTGGGTGTTTGGGAGGTATTCGGTCATGACTGCAGGCATTATTGTGGCTAAATGAAATTAAACAGCTCTGAGAATAAAACAATGCTGGCCCCATCTGGTCAGTGTTTGAACAAATATAATTCTGGCTCTGCTGAAATCCAACGTTCCAGCCTCGTTTTCTCCTTCCATGTGGGTTCTGTTAAAGCCGTTCGAGCCTGGCCAGTCAGCAGCTTTTGTTATAAATTACTAAAGCTGCTGGATACCACAGGATCCATACGGTGGCACTCCACGTTGTGTAAATAGACTTGATGTCTGTCTCTTCTTATTTGAATAATTCACGGTAATCTCGTAATTGTTTCATTTTTGTTGAGGCACGGGGGTGAACAGTTCTCTCTGAGATCAAAAAGTAATGTTCTTCAATCAGGCCAAACTTTCAGCTTCCTTTGCTACATCAGGAGGAGCATCAGGAGATGCTATCATGCTTTAATCTCTGTCATCTGGGCACAGCTTTCTCTTTATTAATGAAGCGTGTATGATGGGCTCAGGCCTGTTGTCCCAGAGGTCATATAACAGTTTTACAGTTATTGGGGAAAAGGGGCTAAGTGGCTCATGAAAGTAGCTCTTAAATAAACACCTGCTCAAGTTTTCAAAAAAACGAGGCTGTGAATTGAGTTGGTTTTTCTTTTAATGTGGAAATAATTAATCGACACAGTTTCTTCTAAAGCTAAATATGTTATTTTCTTAGGGTTTGGCCCTTTGAGGAATGGGCTTATGATATTGAGACAAGTAAGGAAAATAATTGCAGTCATATTCACATGATAAAAGGTATACGTGTTGTAAAGACAAACAAGGTGTGATGATTTCAATATAACCCCCAACTGGTGTGTAACAATTGTTCATATAAAGATCTGAATTATATTAAATATTATTAAATAATATCTTCATGCTCTGAAGAATGGGTCAGGCTTTTGAAAATACATCATTTTAAAAAATGTATTGAATAAAAAACTGTTCAAATAAGTCATAAGACCAAGTACTTAAGTTAATCTAATAGTATGAATGATATGAAATCAATAAATTAATATTCCCCTTATTATTGTTTGTAAAACCTTCTGATCTGCACGGTACAATGCGAAGCACTCTGCTGCTAGAAATGTGCCTAAAGGTAGTCAGAAACATCATGAGGATGGCTGTGGATTTGCGGCCACAGCGGCTCCAAATAAAAGTCTGCAGGATTTGACGAATCTCCTGCTGAGGTCTATGGACCAGAACCCCTAAGGAAGTAGACCTTCAGACCTCCAAGTTGGAGCTACTTTGACCAACAGCATATTTGGCAGGGCTGCTCTGAAATATTAGGGCAATCAGTTTCGAATGCATCATTTTCAAATTTGAATTCAGCAAATCCTGCCTCATTAGGATATTTAACATATTAAAAATCGTCTTATTTCTTAATTTAAATATATGACGCACTTATGTCATGTGTTCAGATTCTGTCTAATTACAGATCAACGGCTTCGTTTGTTTGTTGTCTGCCACGTTGCTACCCATACATTATGATGGAAAGCAGGCATATATCTGGTGTCGGTGGCCAAATTATTGCCTGCACAGTTGTTGTCTCCATGGAAACGGGTCCTTTTTTAAATTAAAAACACGCCTCACCCAAGTTGTTGGCCCCTTCTTTTCAGAGCAATTAGGACAGTGTCCACAGCAGGGACAGTCTGCCGCTGCTAAACATGCACCAATGATCAGGCAAAGACACTGAAACACATGCTGTAATTATTGAGTCAGTGTAGACGTTTGGCTTTTATTGTGTTTGGAGCCTTCGCCTTGTAACCGCCTCAGCTGTCAGAGGCTACAGCACAAAGAGGTAGAGTTTATCTCCCCTCTCCATGACTGTGAAGCTGCTGCAGGACTAGCACTGCCATAGCATCTTCTAAGTCCATATTAAAATACTGCTCAGTTTTCTGTATTTGGGCAACTCCATCTTTCCAAGTAGTCTGAATTACTTGCTGAAAACCTGTTTTGACTCTTAGATGTTGCCTTACTATAGTTTAAGCTTTTTAATTCTATAATTTTATTTAACTTTAAGAAATGCTGGATATAAATGGTCTTAGTTCCATGTCCTTTCTGTCTAATCCTCAGTTCAATCCAGCAATGGCCTCCATCCAGCTCATTAAAGAGTTAGAAACCACACATCCAACCTCACACTTTTGTCCCTCTGCTGAATTAATGGAAAAACCTGCATTATAGTTGGCCTCCAAAAGTGCGGGGGGAAAAGTGTAACCACACAATGGCGATTTGTTCCCTATTCTCTGCCTCTCTCTTTACATCCTAATCAGATTTGGTCAATGAGGAATTAGGTCACATTTAACTAAATTCCATTTAGAGCTTTTATTTATTTATTTTGTGGCTGTTCTTGTGAAGTTCTACATGATGCATCTGTTGCAGAGGAAAACGTATACCATGTTGGCTTTGTGCTGTATGCAAACCGTGCAGATTTAAAAGGAAAGGACTTTTACTGATTATGTATATTTTTGTCTGGCAGCAGCTGCAGAGGAAGTGAAGCAAATTAATCTAATCGCTGTTCAGGCCAAGCGATCGGGGGCTGTTATTATTAAGCAGGCAGCGTAGTAGGCAGAACTCCGGCTGAAAGAAAGGAGCTTGAATGTACCATTCAATTTACAGATTGTATTTTCTTGCCATAAGGTTTTGGTTCAGATTTATTTTTTATTGTTTCATTGGTAAAATTACATGTTGTATACAGTAGTATCCCTAATCACTCATTCATTATAACAAATCTTTTTCCTATTGGGCTGTGACTGCTTCGGTTCCAAACACTGAAACCTTTTGGCAGCACAAAAAATGTTTTAACGTCCTTAACACTATGCAGGGTCACAGTTGAACAAACCCAGATGACCAGAGAATGCTCTGCGCACTCCAAAGTAAACCGGACGCAGCCCATACTCTCTCAGTACCGTGGCAGATTTTAATTTGATTCACAGAGCCAATGAAACGGAGAGCCAGGGCCTTCTCTTTGCTGCTGTTTATTGTGCTATTATGCTGCTTAAAAATTTCTCCGTCCTTCTCCAGCATTTATTTTTAAATTCTACTGTATTTGCTGAAGGTGGAGTTTTACAGTGTTTATAGTCAACTTTTCACTTGCCTTCTGCTCCTCGAGTTTGATTTAATGAAACCTTTACTTCAAATGGACTTATTACCATTATATAATTCTTCGTAATATTGTCTCACTGTGGAGTTCAATCTGGAAACATTGGCTACCTTTATTTTGGGATTTCTGACAACTTGATAAAAAACTTAAACAATCCATATTTTAAGCAAGCTGTTGTTTTATGTTTAAATGAAACACAACTTTGTTGTTGGACGTTTCTCTTGGAGGGCGACAATGATCTCTGATTTTGTCCATAGGGGTTCAATTGAAATTCAATTCAAAAATACTTTATTAATCCCAAAGGGAAATTAAATGTTGTTGTAGCTCATATTACTCAAGTTTCTTCAAAGAGCCGTTGTAGATGCTGATGGCTGTGGGCAGGGAGGATCTCCTGTAGCGGTCTGTCTTACAGCAGATCTAACTTTGATGCCTGCTAATGTCTAATAGGAATGATTTTATCCTTGGAGTTTTGTCAGTACACACAACAAACACACATGTATACATGCTGAACAATAGACAGTTTGCATAAAAGGAGAGTATTTTCAGTTTGTGGCGGTATATTGTATGTGAAACATCCAGTTTCGTTTTCTGTTAAAAAGTATACCAGAACGTTTTGAAATTTACACTTTTCTACTCACTAATTGATCGTTTCTGAGAGCACAAATGCAGCCAAATCAAGTTAAAAATCTCTTTAAACACAACACTGATTTTTAAAGTATTAGAATCTAGAGATGCTCCAAGGAGAGATTTATGACTAATTTCTGATGTTTCACTTTTATAAAGCTTTGTCCTGCGCATACCGTTTTTAGCTCACTTCAGCTGTAATTAACAACTTTCAAAATGTTTCTGTCGTGTGTTTCTGCCATGAAAGACCATTGTTTATTTACATTAGGAGCTGAGGAAATGTCAGTGTGTTGGGAAGAGCAGTTAAAAAAGGGTGTTGCTATTTTGAAAAGGAGAAAACAATATACTAAATCTGTCTTTCAGTTTATATTTCAGCAGCTTATATTAGCAGTTGTCAGTCTCTGTGTGTATTCTCTAAAGGAAGGGTGTCCAAAGTGCAGCTCATCAGCCTTTGGCGGACCTCAGAATGATTTTATGCAGCTTTCCACCTCAGTTTGGGAATGGTCCATCTTTAGCCCACTAGCGCAGGTGATCGATGCAGATCACACAAGATGGAGCCAAATTAAAATCTTCCCAAAATGGAAATTGTTGTGTACACAAAAAGTATTTGTATGTTATTATCCACCTTTTTTACTGTCATTTTAATTTTATAGTAAATTAGACAACAAACCTCCAGTAAAAATAAACGAAACAATCAAACTAAAAGAATTTACAGATATTGTATGGCTTTCTTCTAATAAGGCATGTTTTGGATCTATAGTCTATCACAGATCCCTTTTCTACGAAGACCAGACTACTTTCTTTGTTTCATTCAAATATTGCATGTTTATTTTGAATTTGAGCAGGTAAAAACAAAACATTTTTCCATCTCATTTTTTACTGAAAAAAGAACTCTAGTTTTTGTGGCCCACAAGTACTTTCAACTTGACAGTTTTGGTGTATGTGGTAAAAAGTTTGCACACTTCTGCCCTAAAGAATGTAGGTCCTTAACTCTAAGTTAAGGACCTACAACTCTAACAGCATTTAAATTCAGCATCTTCCATTTCAGAGAGATGTTGATGGCGCAAAATGATAAAACAGAGCACCAGAATATGTTTATCTTCTCTGGTCTCTGTTCATTTCTGCTAATTTACTTCTTCACAAATTAGGTGAAATGCCCTACAGTTTACTACCAATTAATCTCCTGTGGCAGATCAGCCACTTTTTATTCCTGAAAAAGTTGAGTACAAAACTGCGAAACTGTCTAGTCTAGTCTTCACCATTTTGCTTCACTGGTGTAGTTCTGTGTAGTAGTAGCCTGAAGGAACACCCAGTTCCATAATACAGGAAATAGGCATTCCTGTTAAATAAGTTGAAACTGAAAATGCCTCATTTTTAGTTGTGGTAGTTCTGGTTGCAACCTTAATTCTGTCATCAGAATTTCATTCATGCTTGAGAAACCATCTCTTGCTCTTTTAAAATATAAAAGGATGAGCAGAAATTCTGATGTCAAAGAGTAAAACTTGATTTGTTAGTTTTACTAGCTAAAACAGGCAGACAATCCCTCTCCTACTATCACTGTGAAAGAACATTCCTAAAGGAAGTAACTGAGCCTGCCAGTCCCCTCTGCTGCAGTAATAATATTAATATAAAATGTCAGTAAAGTTCACCAACTAAAAAGGGAGGGAAAAGAAAATAAGATGACCATTCACAAGAAGCAGTGCTGAGGAGGAGAGAACATGTGGGCTGCAGAAAGCCAGAATAGGCACCTGCCCACAAACCTTACATTCATCCTCATCTGGACCCTGCTGTTTTCCAAAGGGGCCTTGTGGAAACACAGCTTGTATAAAAACAGTTTCCTCCTTGTAAAATACCACATATAATTTTAATTCCAAATAATAAAAAGAGTCTGATCAGGCTCTAGCTGCAATAAAGGAAACCTTTTATTGCTGCATTTGTCTGATTTATTTATGCGGTGTACCGTTACTGGGCTGGAGCCTGTGTTGCTTGTAGAGAGAAGCTTTCCTCTGTTACTTTGTCTTTTCTTGCCTAGAAAGAAATACTTCTGCACTGATCTCAAGCTGCCCTCCACCTCTCTTTAATACCCCATAAGTCTCCTTTGCCCCTCGTTGTTTGGCCCTATTCAATGGTCCAGCCTCAGATATTTATGGATTCCTAGAAGAACAAATTTTATATACTTTTGATACACTGTATATTAGAGAATTAGCTGCCTATGCTTGGCGGGATTTCCTGTGATAGGCGCCAAGTGGGATTGATGACATCCCTACATGCCAATACTGCTAACATAAAGTTAACCTCAGAGGTTTAACTTCACAAACAAGATTAGCTTTTTAGGCTATCAGGTTACTTTGACTCCAGTGTAGCAGTGACTCATCAGCCTCGAGGGCCAGAGCTACCCACATAAGGGGAGGTGGCCCTTCCAATTGGTCTCAGTGTAGCCCAGCGGAGTCTGACCTCCTCTGCTGACCAGCACACACAGACTCGGTAACCATATTGTAATCACAGCTGGCATAGCTGTGTTCACCTCAGACCTTCCCCACGGTGATTGGGGTCACAGGAGACTTCCACTGATCTCTTGTGACCGGTGGTCTCCCTAACTGAGTTTCCTATTCTTCTCACACAGCCTTTCCCGTAATTATGTAAATCTGTTGACTGCATTTGGCAGCAATGTGATACTCCGTAACGTCTAACAACAAGTAATGCGACAGAAGAATGTGGTTTTAGTTAGGGCTGCATTTGAACTGGACTCGGGCAAAGAAAGAGAACCCTCACCACACCTGTATTGCATTACTGCTGTTCAGAGGAGACTGAAAAGAGAAAATCCAGCAATGGCAGATGAAGTGTAAGAGCTTTTAGTGCGTAATAATGCTTCTCTGCTTTTTGGCCCAGCTTTAGAGTAAGGTAGCATTTCATTTTAGCTGTTTTAAAAGGACTTGAGTGACATAAGTGACTACTGTCCAAGGCAAGTCCCAGTAATAGTAAAACACTCACTAATGGAATCTGACTCCATCACAGACTAACAAGAAACATCGTCTAATCTTGAAATTTAGGTCTATATAGGATTTGGCCAACCACTATGTAAATATTAGAGGAAAAACATCTTTCACGCTTTCCTGTATTATTAGTTAGAATAATGAAAATCAACCATGTAAATCACTGTGAGGTGCAGCAGTGTCCCAACATCTACATGTTGGAGCTACTGTCATTATTCCAGAAGGTGCTCTACCTAAAAGTAGTAAACTTCAGTGAAGCGGGGTATTTAGCCTACCTTCTACACTTTAACAAACTGCTGGGCTACAAAGTTAAAATTAAGGATTCCAAATAATGGATTAACCTGGATTAGTAACTAAATAACATTTCTGTCAAAATGAACGCTTTCATTCGTTTATTAAATTATTAAAAAATCACTTTAATGATTTCGAGTTTCACTGAGTGCAGTATTTAGAGCAGACTTATTCTAGATCGACCCTGTCTACTAACTGATTATGTCATGTCATCACATTTATAAGCAGGTGATGATTTACTTAATAATTTTTATCTACTTTGCTGAATGCTATCAACATTATAGAGTTCACTTGACAAGTTCCTAAGTAAATTACATATAGATTTAACCATATCACATTACACAGACTGTTCACGTATTATAAAATTCTGTTTTTCTTATTGCACGTTGTAGCTTTTCAGCAGGCTGTAGCTCTAAGAATCCTAAACTTAGATGAAGACTGAATTCAAATACAAATGTTAAATATATCTGGGTATAAAACTTTTCTTTACTTTTATATACACTTTGCCCTCTTGTATATATAGGATCCATGGCCGACAACAATAAGACAGTCATCACTAATCTTGGGGTTCATTAATCAAGGCAGTGGTCAGATCAATCTTTTATTATTTGAGGCAGCTGCCAAAAATAAAACCAATTTCACATTCTAATTCATACCTTTCTCCCTACCTGCCTTGATTATTGCAATGCACATTCTCCTGTTGCCCAGCTCCAGAGGTTACAAAACACGGCTGCATCTCTTCTAACTAGCTTTTCTCCACTGGCTGGCAGTATATTTTAGGATTAAAATTTTTTTATTTACTACCTGTCTGAGCTGCTCTACCATTATACACCCTCCCGTTCTCCCAGATCAGTTGATCACCTGCTCCTTAGTGCTTCAAAGACCAAGCATAAACTTAGAGGGGAACATGCCTTTTCGGTTGCAGCTCCTAAGATATGAAAATACGGTGGCCGACAGGTGCAAACGCGCTGCAAACACATAAATGTTGCAAACGCAAAAAACAAGTGAAAGTTACAAAACAAATGCAGAAGAAAAATGCTGCCAATAGCAAAACAATTGCAAGCTAAATTCAACCACAACCCACGTTTCAATGACGATTGCTACAGTGACTAACATTTCCATTATCGATAATAGAGAAATGCAAACTATTATAAATCAGTCTTTAGAGTGCTAATATTAAGCACATAAATATGCTGCTGTTCTATAATATTGTAAAAGATTAAGTGTTTAAAAAGACACTAAGGAAAACATACCTTTTCTATCTTTCATCCAAGTTTACTACGGGCATCCAGTTAATAGCCCCTTTTCCATTGCCTGTACAAAGCCCCAAGCTTTGTAAAGCCGTGTGGGAGCTGTGTGCAGCTAGGCTTGGCACAACCAGCCTTTGTAATTGCAGAGGTTACTATACAAATCGTTTTTATACCAATAAATTGTCAAAATAAATAATAGTAGTTTTGAGATGTTCAACTGTAAGTGATGGAATCTAAAACAAAAATCCAGAAAATCACATTGTTTCATTTTTAGGTAGTTAATTTGCATTTAAGAATCCTGGCTCACTAGGGCCTTTTAGTTCTTTAAGAAGCCCTTCTGTTCTCCACTCATTACCTGTATTAACTGCACCTGTTTGAATGATGAAAGTTGCCATTTGGAACCCAACATAAAGAAATGTGGTTTGATGCATCAGCTCCAGAAGGACTCTAGATGGCCCAAACTGGTTCTGATGAGGCCTGTTTGAACTCGTTATCTGTATAAAAGACACCTCTCCACAAACTCAATCACATAAACTCCAACCTCTCCACAATGGCCAAGACCAGAGAGCTGTGTAAGGACATCAGGGATAAAATAGTAGACCTGCACAGGGCTGGGATGGGCTACAGGAAAACATCCAACCAGCTTGGTGAGAAGGCAACAACTGTTGGAGCAATTATAAGAAAATGGAAGAAGTTCAAGATGATGGTCAATTTCCTTCAGTCTGGGGCTGCATGTAAGATCTCACCTCGTGGGGCATCAGTGATCATGAGCAAGGTGAGGGATCAGCCCAGAACTACACTGCAGGACCTAGTCAATGACTTGATGATAGGTGGAACCACCGTCTCAAAGAAGACCATTAGTAAAACCCTACGCTGCCTTGGATTAAAATCCTACAGCGGAAGCAAGGTTCCCCTGCTCAAGCCAGCGCCCGTCTGAAGTTTGCAAATGACCATCTGGATGATCCAGAGGAGGAATGGGAGAAGGTCATGTGGTCTGATGAGACAAAAATAGAGCTTTTTGGTCTAAACTTCACTCGCTGTGTTTGGAGGAAGAAAGATGAGTCCAACCCCAAGAACACCATCCCTACCGTCAAGCATGGAGGTGGAAACATCATTCTTTGGGGATGCTTTTCTGCAAAGGGGACAGGACGACTGCACTGTATTGAGGGGAGGATGGATGGGGCCATGTATCAGGAGATCTTAGCCAACAACCTCCTTCCCTCAGTAAGGGCATGATGGGTCGTGGCTGGGTCTTCCAGCATGACAATGACCCGAAGCACACAGCCAGGGCAACTAAGGAGTGGCTCCGTAAGAAGCATCTCAAGGTCCTGGAGTGGCCTAGCCAGTCTCCAGACCTGAACCCAATCAAAAATCTTTGGAGAGAGCTGAAAATCTTTATTGCCCAGCGGCAACCCTGAAACCTGAAGGATCTGGAGAAGATGTGGTGCAGTGTGCAAAACTCATCTAGAACTACAGGAAACGTCTGATGTCTGGAATTGCAAACAATAGTTTCTGTACCAGATTAAGTTTTGTTTTTCTGATGTATCAAATACGTATGTCATGCAATAAAATGCAAATTAATTACTTAAAAATCACACACT
Source organism: Crenichthys baileyi (assembly GCA_036173005.1). Lineage (NCBI taxonomy): Eukaryota > Metazoa > Chordata > Actinopteri > Cyprinodontiformes > Goodeidae > Crenichthys > Crenichthys baileyi. Next base: position 250,772 of record JAHHUM010001845.1, on the reverse strand, counting down.
GTGATTTTCTGGATTTTTGTTTGAGATTCCATCACTCGCAGTTAAATAGTGCCTATGATAAAAATTAAAGACTTCTACATGCTTTGAAAGTGGAAAAACCTGCAAAGTCAGCCGTGTATCAAACACTTGTTCTCCCCACTGAATATAAAGCTGGACTGGATTAAAAAAAGCTGGATCCACTCTAACGCTGTTCCTCTGGTGCCTGGATTCTGACAGCCATGGGGTGCTAAAGAAAAGTTTCATACCAGTGTACACTAAGGTACTAAACTTTAGATGGAGGAGGCTAATATGGTCATAGATGATTAAATCATTCATTCATTCTGGACTTTCACAATGTCCCAGTACTCGCCTGTTATTTGTCTCTAGACAGTTGCTCTCACTAAGCACAGTTCAGCGGATTTGCTTTTACTTCACTTTGTTCTCTTTTACATTCAGCAGAACTGTGAGCTCTGAAAATGTTCGTTTGTTTTTCATCAACCACTAAATCAACAAAAGTAAAACTATATATAATGGGCTTTGTTTTATTATACTCATGATTGATGTAATTAGTTTTAATATAACTATTAAATCAGGTTAATTATTGTCTTTTGACTCCCAACTTGTACTTATTTATTGCACATGAAACGTATTGAATCAGCAAGAGCAGTTATTTGAAAGACTAGAGTAAGATCATTCATTGAACTAGACTTGCTTCATTTAGAGCTTTTCATGAGTGTGTTTTTCGTCTTTGAAAGATTTTTGTTTTTTTTATGTTGAAATCCATGGTAAAAAAACTTTGTTTTGCACTGATTTGCACAATAAAATGTGGGTTGATTTTAAGCATTAGTACAAAGTAGACATATATAACTATAAAGAGATGTAAATAAATGTTTTATATTTCAACGTTCTTTTTACTGAAATAAATGAGGTAAACTCGAACAAATTTGTGAAATATTTTTATTGTTGATTATATTAACGTGGACAGGGAATATTTGGGAAGATGTATATTAATGATCAAATGGAGATAAAAACCAACAGTGCAGTCAATCAGCTGTTCATAAACATTAGGATCAAACCTATTTATCATTTCTTAATCTAGAATCCTGATAGATTTTAAGCCTACAAGCTCTGATCCATCAATACCAAGTAGACCTGATTATTAAGGATACAAATTTACAGCTTCAGTTATTAGTGCACACAAACAAGACACCTCTGCTTTGCATCCATGTTTTCATTAAATGATAAAACATAAGGGAAATAGTCATATTTTTTTTGTAGCTTTAAAGCTAATAATATTCATTCTACTAATGGAACAGCACCTGTTTGCATTTACATTGATTCTGCTGGAATCTGTAATGCTACAGATATTAGTAACTTACTTTATCACTTTTCTAATAAAAATATAGCACATCTGTGTAATATATTTCTGGTTGTCTCCTTGGATCACCTGTCTGTCTTCAGATGAATGAACATTGTGAGTTCTCCTCTCAGGTTAGAGTTGAACTTGGCTGAAGTAGTTGCTCTAACCAGCAGGCCTCCTTCCCACCGATTACGCGGAATGATATTGTGACCAGTATAAAAAGGCAAGCAAGAAACTAATGTAGCTACTTAGAGATGTTAAATGAAACAAAAGTTCTAATCTCAGCTCACATTTATCAGGAAAAAGAAATACGTTCTGTTAGTCGTGTTTAGGTCAGAAGCGATTCTTCACGGTCCAAATTTGTTGGAAGAAATTTTCAGCGGTAAGCAAACGCCTGTGGTGTTTATGAGTTCTGATTCTTAGTTTGACTTCGAGAGTGTATGATGATGACCGTGGCACGTATTCAAGGCCAGAACACTGCTTCCAGTTGAAGGGAAGCGAGGTTCTGTTGTGAATGAATTATATGACCTTAGCCAGACTCAAACAACTTTTCAGCCCTGTTCTGTATATTTATGAAGACACATGAAAGGCTGTAGTGATTAATCATATTGGATTTCATCTTCCATGCTGTACCACACGATTGTTGAGGTTTTGAACCTCTGTTGCTCCATGTGAGGTTTTACCATCAACTATAGCAAAGCTGTAAATGCAAAGTCTTTTAACATCTGGACAGTAAATAACAATGAGGCGCAGCTATAAATGCTTGTCAAATGAAAAATGTAACATATTCTTTTTGTTTTCATGTTATACAGTTCAGCTCCGATCTGCAGCTATTCGATCCCAGCAATTTTTTTTTTGCTTTAGTGGTTGGGTGAAGGCTATGCAGGCTGAGTTTCATTATGTACCCAGGATGGACAGAATCATTGAAACATATTCAAACATTTTACATCCAGCAGTGAGCTAGAAAGACCCTCACAGAGGAAAGGTTCTGTCTAACTGAGGTGGGCTGAAGTCACGGGCGACAAACAGCTTGAAGCTTTGGAGAAAGAAAAAGCCTGACGGGAACAGAAAGCGCAGTCGCACACTAACTTCCTGTGGATCCCCCTGTTGTATACAACAATTATGTCCAGCAGGCAAGTTTTCCAGGATGTTTGTCAGTTTTCCACCTAAGTCAGATGCATTGTATTTGCTGTTTCTTGTAACATTTTGTTTTATTGTGTCTTAACTGCTGGGATAAAATAAACACTCTTTATAAGGAAAACTTGCTGCTCAGCCACAAAGATAACGCATGTTCTGTAATTCTTCTGGACAACTTCAGCTAAATTAAGACATCTAAACAAAAGTTTGGATGGAAGTCCTCCAGAATGTAAATACCATGTACTCATTTTTGCACCACAGAGGTGAAGGAACTGTTTAATGGATCAAAGCTAGATGTTGCTCTCAGACTTCTGGCAACCATCATTCTCTCGGCAAGTGGAAGAAACGGAAATCCAAGGATTTGATGCTGTGTTTGTGGTTCTCAGAGCTGTAAACAAAAACTAACAGTAATTGGAGCAACACGCCACTGTGCAGGTCTGTTGTACAAGTTAAAGCATATTGACAAGAGCCAAACAAGCTCAGGCATATAAATATACTGTTGCGACGGCTGTAATGAGAAGGATAACGCTTCACCTGCTGCCATGATGAAAGTTGCCATTTGGAGCCCAACATAAAGAAATGTGGTTTGATGCATCAGCTCCAGATCTATTAAAATCTTTAATAGCTGGCCTCTAATCAGTACCACCAATATTGGACTACAAATCATGGAATCGTCTGGGTTTCCGACGCAGTCTGGAAAAGTCTGGAATTTGATTTAAGTATTGTAGAGGTCTGCATAAGTATGGAAAAGAACATAGAGCATGGAAGAGATGTTTTGTGCTTCCTGACTTTTTCCATATATCCATATATCCTCAATCCATCCTTCTGTCCATCATCTATCCATCCGTCTGTATGTCCATCCATCTCGTATTTTTAAATGGACTGAAAAATATGAAGAACTTAAATGGTGAGCAGGCCATTTGACAGCTTTGCTTGGTCCCAGGATGGGCCTCACCCACAGCATTCTGTAACTAATAAAACATTTATAAATTTGTCCTATTTAACAACATGGTTGATACTGCACTTCGTCTCCTTCTTTCTCCATTTCTCTTCTGTTACTGTCCTCTGTCCTTCTTCCTCGTCCTTTTTTTTCCATACTTCGGATATTAGAGTTTTCCTTCTTAGAACAGGTTCTAGATGGTATTCTTGCTGTAAAAGGCTGAAGGGACACAAATCCAAAATTGGAAATAACCTATCAAACAAATAAATAATTAACTATACCTATATATTTTAAAGGCCTGAATTAATTATGTAAATATATTAATAAATGGGGGAATCTTATTATGATTTGGATAAATTGTATGGTAAAATATGCACTTCAGTACATCATGAAATAATTTAAACTGCTACTCTGCCGTGCTAAATAAAGCCTAACATCCTATTGGTCAACCTGCACAACTCGGCTGCAAACGAAGCACCTTTTCTTTAGTAGTATAGCTAAGTTATTTTGATTTGTAAGGCTGGTCATGAAATGAAAAAAATAATAAAATAATTCCTACTACTTTAAAATTTTAAAATTAAAAAATTATTTCCTCATTATTTATTTAGGATAAGATAGGTTTATTTATTTGACACATCTCCAGTTTTGGTGAGATTTTCACAGGTATATTTATATTCATATGTCTTTTTATTGTTGAATTGTAGTCCTTTTGGCCTTCCTTATACTACATGCTGGGTGGTCAAAATCATTCATAGTTTAGGCTACTGGTGTAACATGTTTAGATTTCACCTCCAGATGACAAGCACAGAACGTTCCTTTTAGCAGTCTTTGACGTCTAGTTGGCCAGCTGAGCCTCTACATAGAGCAGTGTCTTCTTTTTATTGACCAGTCACTAACCCTTAAGCCTCAGGTGTAGACAAGAAAGTCCACTACCTGAATGTGTCCCTCCGCTCTAGGTCAGGCATTTGCAGAAGTAAAATCTTTAAAAGCTGGCCTCTATACAGTACCTTCGCAACATGTTTCTAAAAACCAGTTTGCTATCCTGTTCCACTGCTGCTTACAGATGGCATCTGCACCCCTCTCATCTCTGTATCGTCTGCTCTCTGACGGAGCAAACCAACTTAGCAGTTTCTGACAAGAAAATTGGATATTTTAGCGAATGGATGCTATGATTAGAGCTGGTCTGTTAATGACAGGAGTCTGATAAACGTTACTGGCTGCTCTGCTTCTTACTTGGTGGTAGAGTAACGTTGCTACATTTTACTGGAGCAGCAAAGTTTGTCAATGGCCAAAACGTCTTTGTTTGGGATGGGAGATTACTGGACCGCTACTCCAGAGACAATAGGGAAGAAAGAAATAATTTTAAAAAAGCGTTTCATGTAATTTTAAATATTAGGCCTCAATTTTTTCTACAGTGTATGTGAAGAAACTAATAATTCTTGATCACAATTGGATGGTTTGAGGACACATGTTGTGCTCCCCCTTCTACCTTGGGCCCAGGTCATTTGGTTAACAGCCTTGATCGTAGAGCCCTGTACCAGAGACTCTGCGTTCTGAATTGGATCTTCTAATTTTCATCCACTATCCTTCATTATAATTTCCATGAATGGTAGCTGTTTATGAATCAGTCATCAGAACCAGATCACTAACACAAGTTTCTCCCCATGAGTCTTGTGTCTGAGAACCGATGTCTGTGTCACTCTTGTTGGTTCTGCTGAAGTATCCAGCCCAGAGGATGGTGGAGGAAGGAAGACCTGGTTATCCCCTCGATAACAAGCTGTCATATGTACTAATGAGTGCCCTGATTACCTTCCCCAGGGAGTCTGTAAAAGCCACGCTCTTTCTATTTTTATCCCGATGGACAAAAGCATGCCGGCTATAAATCACAGGATAATTGTCCGTCGTGCAGGTCAGACATGCACAAGATCTTCTGGAGCTCGATTTGAAGACTCTTGACCTGTTGATGCATGAATTGCAACGCTCATGGTGAAAACATCCTGTGTCCCAGACTTCCTCCGCCTCCCATTTCCAGTGACTACATTACAGTTTCTGAAGCCTGATGATGTCGATGCTAGATTTTCTGGTTGGCTTCATGATGCCATAAAAGGAAGTAAGGGGGAGGTGGCTTTATTAGCTACCCCCCTCCCCTCAGCACCTCATCATCAGTAATCAGCCTCACAGTTCTCAGCTGCCCGCCCACATTAGAGCTCTAATCTGAAGGTGATTAGCCCTGACAGACTCAGGGAAACTGTAATATGCGGTATAAGCAAGACTGTTTGTTTAGCCTCTGAACAGAGCTCAGGGCAAGCAGGAAGGTTTTGCCAGATGATGGATGGCATGCACTGTAAACTGACTGGTTCCCTCAGGATTCCAGTCAGCCTCAGTGTGTTTCTGTGTGGTCATGGCTCCAGTGGATTGGCAGCCTCAACCTGTATACAATGCTGCATTCTTTATGGTGTTGCTTTATCTTTAGTCCTAAAATTCTTAGATGTTAATCCCACACACAAATAGGCCTTACTTTGCTCTCATACTACACATGCTGTAGTTTTGTTCAACAGATAAACAAGGACAGGAAGGTGTAGAGAAAAGGGCTAAGCAGGAACAAGTAAACCTGCTTAGATCTATTTCACCATGTCATGTGATGAAGCACTAGTGGGTGTCCCCACTATACCTCCCCACCCCAGCCACTGGGTGATCTCACCTTTCAGCTGTCCTCAATGGGCCCTGGGAATTTCTCACAACGATCTGGTTAGCACCGTTACAAAGACGCCTGTGGATAGTGTGAAAGAACGCTTCCACAGACATGCGCACAAGCACGCAGAGGACTCCAGCTGTCATCACAGGGAGTTAGGAAGGGAAACTGGGAACGACAAGCCGTCTCTCAAACCGATTGATCCGGAGTGGCGTACATCATCTGTTTGCTGACGCTTTAACACCGATTGTTTCTTCGTTCTGTTGTGTGTTGTGCTTTTTATTCAGTGTCAGTTACAACAAGTTGCCCCCAAAAGTTGCAACATCCTCCCAAGGAACCGTTTGGGTTTACAGACCAGACTCTAAACCTCACCCACTCATCTGTTTGTTTCCATCCTGATGTTGAGGCTTTCAAGGCGCTGACGGTTGCAAATGACCCCCAGCTTTTTGTTATTAAGCTGCACTTTCTTCCAATGCTGCAACATATGTTTTTCTTCCACATCATTTAGCCGGGTCACCAATGTTTTTGTTTGTCTCAGGCGGACAGAGACGAAGGGAAAGAAGGTTTTTATATTTGACAGCCGGCACGTACTGATTGCCTTCATAAGATGAGGGCCTTGAGCAACACACATGTACACACAGAGCAGAAACTGGTGAGAAATTTGAAGCAACTGGGCGTGGCCCTGGTGCTGTAGTGGTTTAAGCGTGCGACCCATGTATGGAGGCCTTAGTCCTAGTTGACGCAGGCTGTTGTGAGATCCATTCCAGGTCCCAGCGATGTTGTCTGCACACCCTTTCATTCCACCATTTCTTATCTGCTTACTATCAAAAAATGATAAAATAAAGGCCACTAGTGCCGCAAAAAAACATTAAAAAAAAGGGAATATGATGCAACTTCCACTACAGAGGGACAGAGCAGTTTATGGATATTGATATTCTGGCTTGCAGAGCTCTGGGCCAGCTATGGGGGTGTGAGTATTCTTCTGGATGTGTTTATCTGGTTACCACATACTCTGCTTGACAGCTGATTCAAATAGCTAATTTGCCTCCTCAGAATGCCAGGCTAGCTCTGCAGAGCCCAATAATGACCTATTCATTTGATTCTGGTGTGTTGAATCAGGGCAGCATCTAAAAATTACAGGACTAGCCCTTGAGGACTCACTTTGGACACCACTGCCTTTAGACCTTGACATTCCTTTCTGTGTCTTTTGCATGTTACGCCCCGATGCATACCATTTTTAGTTCAGGTAAACCCCAGCATTCCACTCAGGGTTATAGAGCTTTCAATCCAGCCTCTAAGGGGCAATAATGCACTGGTTTTATACTCTCTGTGTGAAAGATAAGAACAAGAGAAGAAGTAAAAAGAAAAAATAGTATATTTTAAAAGTATCAGTGCAGTTTTTGTGTCCTTGTTGTTCCTTAAATAAATGATCTAAATGAGAGAAACATCAGTCTGTTCACCTGGACAACAGACTGGAGTGGATATGCAATTGTGAAGCCATCTACAAGATGGTACAGAGGAGACTGTACTCCTTGAGGAAGCTTAGGTCCTTTGGTGTTTCTAGCAAGATGCTGCATTTCTTCTATAAGTCTGTTGTGGAGAGTGTGATCTCTTCTGCCATCATCTGCTGGGGTAGCAGCATCAGAGTCAGGGACTTAAAAAAGCTCAACAAGCTGATAAAGAAAGCTGGCTCTGTTCTGGGGACTCCTCTGGAACCTCTGGAGATCATTGAGGTGGTATTTGTTTGGGCATGAGACAGTGGTGCAGCGCAGGATTGTGGGATGTTTACCCGAAGCAGAGAAGAAATGTTTTTCAATTTGCAGTGTTGAAAGTAGAGGGAAATATTTAATATTGGTTATCGCCCAAAACAGCAATATTAATATTGGATTTCCAGTTGTCCCAAATAATCATATTGGTGCATCCCTATTATTTATAAAAGGCATGGTCACCATGTTTTTTTTTAATAAAGCAATCAGTGTTACACATCTGTGCAGGTAAACAGGATTACACCAATAGTAGCAATGACAAAATTACAGAGTTGACATTTTATTATGATCAGCCTGCTTAATGCTGGTAGCAAAACTAACAGCAGTTTGTATTCTTGAAAAAATGTAGACCCTTACCTTTAGTATCAAAAGACTGTCAACATTTCCTAAATTAGCATGTTCCATGGCACAGTTGGACTTTTCAAAAAGATATATTTCACCAAATGCAATTAACCATTTATACCCACAGGTGGCGTAGCCCATAAAACAAATATGACTTAGTAAATCAAAATAAATTTTCTGCACCATAAAATGCTTAGTATGGCAGCCAGCCAGGATATAGTGGTATTATTTAGCAGTGTAAACACTCTTGAATAGTACAGCTTCGACAAAGGTCACTACCTTGGAGCATTGGCTGCTGACTCAACATCAATGGTGTGCGAAGTTTCTTAGAAAATAATATCAGTGTATTTTTTGTGCATTGGCCCTAAATCATCTTTCCTCAAAAAACATCTTATTTACTGAAGAATGTTGTTTTTAATGCTACCTGGTTCCCTGGTGTGGTTCATTCACTGATTATAAGAAGGTGGCAATTTTTAGTTTCCTGTCGTTCAAGCGTAAAGTCATGTTTTTGACTTTAACATTATCTGGGTGCCAGATAATGTTCCGGTCCATCTCTGAGCTGAAGTGGTGTTGGTGGCATCTGGCAGAGGCTTGTAAAAAGGTTTAGCAAACCTGTCTACAGGTGAGAGTTTGAAATCACACATCAGTCACATTCATCTCAAAAATACAAACCAAACCGGTGATGTCAGCTTGTCTTCTGTCTTCACTTATCTGTTTTCTGTGTGTTGGGTCCTTGCCAACAGTTTTACACATAAGGAAAGCTAGAGGACTTAGGCATGCAGATGCACATTAAACCACTCCTACTTACGCTCAGACTTCCCGGCGTATATTCTGACATGAGGCTCCTGTTAGACATGCATTGTGGTTATTACACACACTTCAGAGCTGATGCCACGCAAAGGGATTCAAAGATAGCACTTTATTATTCCTTCTTACTGAGAAAGAAAGCATGCAGTATGCTCGACAAACGGTTTACTCAAACAGAAGTAGCAATATTTATTCTGGGCTCATATCTGATTCTTGATTTGTAATTTTTATTTTCTAGACAAAAGCTTCTAGATTTCCATAAGATTTGGAACTTTTTTTAACTTCTGGGAACAGAAAAAGCAAACCCTATTCCCCCATGTTACTATGTTTTTTATTTTTTAACCCAGTGGTGTTATTGATCTTGGCTTACAGTTTCACACCCAGCGCCACCTTTTAGTCAGCCAGGCTTTCTACTCTTAAGCATGAATGGATCTCTGTGTTGATGGCTAGGTTTTTGACCTTTCCATCGCTTACTAGGTTTTTGAGGTGACCTTGTCTTCCACCTCCTACGATTAGAGCCATTTTTGATTAAAGTTTTCGTCTAATACTGTCACACATTTAGTTTGAATTATTAATTTTGTAAAGCCAGGGAGACTATAGCAATTTTGCTGCATGCATATGTGATGTGTACATCAGAGGGATTTTTGAGGCTAGGATGTTTATCAGACTTATGAGACAGACGAACCAATTAAATGTGTACCATTTTTGCTTTTCTAATACATTATACATTTATTTTTCCAATTTCTATACCTGCTTCATTCATACAGGGTCTGCTCACACCCTGAACAGGTCGCCAGTTTGTCACAGGGCTCATTATACACCTCTTCAGCTTATAAAACACTGATGCTTTTCTAGGTTTGCTAAGTAAAATATCTAATTGATCATTTTACTTCAATCATGTTTTAACAGAAAACAATTGTATATATGTATGTATGTGTGTGTGTGTGTGTGTGTGTGTGTGTATGTGTATGTATATACAGGGGTTGGACAATGAAACTGAAACACCTGGTTTTAGATCACAATAATTTATTAGTATGGTGTAGGGCCTCCTTTTGCGGCCAATAAAGCGTCAATTTGTCTTGGGAATGACATATACAAGTCCTGCACAGTGGTCAGAGGGATTTTAAGCCATTCTTCTTGCAGGATAGTGGCCAGGTCACTACGTGATACTGGTGGAGGAAAATGTTTCCTGACTCGCTCCTCCAAAACACCCCGAAGTGGCTGAATAATATTTAGATCTGGTGACTGCGCAGGCCATGGGAGATGTTCAACTTCACTTTCATGTTCATCAAACCAATCTTTCACCAGTCTTGCTGTGTGTATTGGTGCATTGTCATCCTGATACACGGCACCGCCTTCAGGATACAATGTTTGAACCATTGGATGCACACGGTCCTCAAGAATGGTTCGGTAGTCCTTGGCAGTGACGCGCCCATCTAGCACAAGTATTGGGCCAAGGGAATGCCATGATATGGCAGCCCAAACCATCATTGATCCACCCCCATGCTTCACTCTGGGCATGCAACAGTCTGGGTGGTACGCTTCTTTGGGGCTTCTCCACACCGTAACTCTCCCGGATGTGGGGAAAACAGTAAAGGTGGACTCATCAGAGAACAATACATGTTTCACATTGTCCACAGCCCAAGATTTGCACTCCTTGCACCATTGAAACCGACGTTTGGCATTGGCATGAGTGACCGAAGGTTTGGCTATAGCAGCCCGGCCGTGTATATTGACTCTGTGGAGCTCCCGACGGACAGTTCTGGTGGAAACAGAAGAGTTGAGGTGCACATTTAATGCTGCCGTGATTTGGGCAGCCGTGGTTTTATGTTTTTTGGATACAATCCGGGTTAGCACCCGAACATCCCTTTCAGACAGCTTCCTCTTGCGTCCACAGTTAATCCTATTGGATGTGGTTCGTCCTTCTTGGTGGTATGCTGACATTACCCTGGATACCGTGGCTCTTGATACATCACAAAGACTTGCTGTTGTGGTCACAGATGCGCCAGCAAGACGTGCACCAACAATTTGTCCTCTTTTGAACTCTGGTATGTCACCCATAATGTTGTGTGCATTTCAATATTTTGAGCAAAACTGTGCTCTTACCCTGCTAATTGAACCTTCACAATCTGCTCTTACTGGTGCAATGTGCAATCAATGAAGACTGGCTACCAGGCTGGTCCAATTTAGCCATGAAACCTCCCACACTAAAATGACAGGTGTTTCAGTTTCATTGTCCAACCCCTGTATGTGTGTGTATGTATGTATGTATGTATGTATATGGTCTGAGTTGATGGGAAAAATGGATGCAGCTATATCCAGGGACGTCCTGGAAGAAAACCTGTTATGGTGCTATCACACCGAACGCGGATTCTGCGATAGGAGCGGCCGATTTACATGTTATCCCTATGTAGAGGCGCGTTCAGGAGCGGAGCGGCGCAAGGCGGTGCGAAGGAGACGAAGGACGCGGTGCGAAATGCGCGCCGAGCGAAGCGAGAGCAATGGACGAGTTGAAAAATCTGAACTTTTTTCTAAATTCGCGTCGCATCAACCAATCAGGGACTGGATGTGGTTGTGACGTAGGGTGAAGGACCGCAGAGGAGAAGAAGCTGTTTTCAGTGGTGTATGACTCAACTAACTAGCTGAGATTTATTTACTCACCGAAGACAGATGGACAGGCATTCAGCAGCGGGGATATAGCGCCGGTAGTTGATGTCCCGGAGGCCGATTCGTCTCCCAACGCAGAACAGCAGATCTTCGAACTGGGTCCTGGATAGACGGAAGTACCGCTGAAATCGACCGTCATCCAGACGCAGCTCCTGGAGTAGGTGGTGGTACTCTCCGAACTGTTCCCGTCCCTGAAGAATCTGGTGAACCCAGGGACGTCAGCGGCGTTTTTCGGCTCTCCACAGGTAAAACACCGTGATTATCCGTGAAATCCATGTCTGCCATGTTCAGTTGAAAGCAGCAAGCAGCAGATAGAAGCTCCTCCTATTTGATGACGCAGCGAAGCGTTGCCGTTTGTTGACATTTGGCCACGCGGATTGCATGCGAAATGTCAAGCGAGCAACAGCACACAATGACGGGAAAAATTCGCAGAATCCGCGTTCGGTGTGAACGCACCATTGGAGGCTGCAAAAGCCTTAAAACTGGGGATGAGGTTTGCCTTCACAATTACAATAAGTATAAATATACAACCATGTTTTAGATCAGGTGTCTCAAAGGCCAGTCCTTGAGGGCTGGTGTCCTGCAACAATTCGCATTGCTGCTTCAACACAGCTAAATCAAATAATGGCATCATTAGCAAAACTCTGGAGAATTTGACTGCATACTGAGGAGGTCAATCAATTTGATTCAGCTGTTTAAGACCAGAGACACGTCTATTAGTTTCAAGATATTTCAAGATTCAAGATGTTTCAAGATTCGGTCCTCGAGGACTGGAGCTTGACACCCCTGGTAAGATCAATGCAAATTCATGCATTAAAATGGCCCAGTCAAAGTTCAGTCCTGAAGCTTGAATATCTCTGTTCACAGACACTGTTCATCCAGTCTGACTGAGTTATACAGAGTATTGATTCAGGGGAGCTGAATACACATGCAGACCTGCCTTTTCAGATTTTATTCCTTTTTTATGTTCAAAATCCTGGATCATTTTCCTTCCACTCCACAATTCTGCACCACGGTGTGTTGGTCTAACACAAAAATAACAAGAAAATACATTTTAGGTTTGTGTCTGTCATGTGACCAAAAGTACATGTATGAAGTCTTAATCCATTTTCAAGGTACTGTATTCAACAAAGTAGTTACAATAGGGGCAGCTTATAAAGACGTGACCAACCAAGACAAGCTGATCAGGAACGGAGCTGTTAATGTTTTTGTTATATAGCATGTTAAGGTACTATATACTTGCAGTGTTTTACCTAAAATACATGACAGGCATTTCTTCTTAAAAATGTTTTGTTATAAATGGCATAGTATATCTCGTTTAAACTTATCTGGTGTTTGTTACACTATTTAGTCAAACAAAAAAAACATTATCGATGTGCATTATGGCCTGCTGACGCTCTAAAGCACATTTTTCTCCTGATTAAGTGTGAAACAATCCCTTCTTAACAAGGACCAGTGACCTCAGGCCTCAGAGGCCCGAGCTTCTATTTCTCTTTAATTTCGTATCATTAAGTCAGTCATCCATTATGTTCTGTATATGAAAAAGCAGCCTGTTATCCTGACTTATTGGGCTGGGGGAGTCATGTGCAATTTATCTCGGCACGAGAAGTGTGTGTCAGAGGAAATGGAAAAAGAAAAGCGTGTTGCCGTGGTAGCCAAGCGGAAACAAAACAGATGTCAGTTGGTTCAGGCGGCCTGTGTGACAGGGGGGCCTCAGAGATATACGGTGGATGTGTAGCATGATGCTCCTCTGCTGTCCAGGCATGTAGGTTAAATAAACTCCCTGCTATGATAGCAGGCTTTGCTGTGACATCACTTTGGTGTTGGGCGAGATACATCTGGCGATTCAGCTCGGGCTTCAAGGTGGCCGTCTTGTTTTTTTTTTTCTTTTCTACTGGATTAGATTCTATCATCATAAAATAAAGCTCTGTGGTACAACCGAGGAACTGTTCAAGGCCAACATTAGAAGGGGGTTAAATAAAAGCAGTGGGAGAGACTGCTGGACAAGCTAATGAGGTATAGAATGTGCTCTCTGCCCCATTTCATCCAGATGTTTTATCAGAGGTGTTTTTTTTGCCGCCCACATATCTCCTCTCTTTCAGCACACCTTGCTTGTTATCACACATGCCTGTTATCAGGAAAAGGTGCCCATTGTGTGTCCAGATGAGTAATAGTCTGAAAGAGAGAATATAAATTTGTCATGGTGGAAGAATGTAGACTTCAGATGTCTTCTATAAGTGATGGTTTTTTTTTTCCTTCTCCAAACATGCCAGGCACAAGCTCCAGGGTGATGCGCCGCACTGCCTGGTGATAGCGTGCTGTATGTGTGGCCTAAATGGGTGTAGCATGTTGTTTTACATTAATGATAATGTTTTGTTCCCTTGTGTTGCAGCTGAGATACCAGCACGGCTTGACCACCCCAGACCTGCAGCAGACACTACCCAACTTGAAAAACTTCCTGGAACATGGCCTGATGGTGCGATGGTAAGAATGGAAAAAACATCAAGGGATTAAGCCACTTTTAGTTTTTGCTTCAGGCAAGGTGTAATCACACACATATCACAAATGCTTAGTGTTTTTTTTTTTCAGAAATTAAAATGTAATTTCTTGTATTTAACAGATCCCTGTTGAAAATGTCTAACAGGAAGATATATTATTGAAAGTCCAACCACCACATGAATACACAGCTTCATATAACAGACCTTTATTCCAATGACAACATGTGAAACCGCATGTTTTTCAGCCAAAAAACCCGTTGCATAACATAAAAAACTTTAGACCAGTCCAGCAGGCAAAGCATCCCTGAGACACGACAGTCCAGAGAATAAACGGCTCCTCTTGAGGCCTTTTCGTGTGCCAGTTGCAGAACTTTTTTTCATTGCCGCAAATTATTCCTTAGACTGTCAGTACACATTGTTATTTTTAGACCTCTATATTATCTGTTCATTTTCTTTGTTAGCCTAAATAGGTTTGTTTAAGCTGGAATGTGATATTTACTTATTACTAAAACATACTGAAATATATTTTTTAGGCTAGCAGTATTAAAGCTCCAACCAGTGGTTTTCGTCTCTTCACCTAGTATTATGTCTGGCTTAACTTAATATGCAAACCTCCGAATAAGTCCAAATAAAAACGCTAATAAATTGTGTAAAAATTTGATATTTTTTGTCATTCATTTCAGAAAGTAAACCTCATATATTCTATAGATTCATTATTAACAGTGAAATATTTCAAGCCTTTATTTCTTGTAACTTTTATGGTCATGGCTGATCATAAGGAAGACTACTGACTTGACGGATCTCCAGAAGACAGTCACTGCCACCTTCCACAAGGAGGGTAAGCCATGTAAGGTCATTGCTAAAGAAGATGGTTGTTCAGAGCTCTGTATCCAAGCATATTCATAGAACATTGAGTGGAAGGAAAAAGTGTGGTAAGAGAAGGTGCACCAGCAACAGGGAGAACTGCAGCCTTGAAAAGATTGTCAAGCAAAATCCATTCTAAAATGTGGGTGAGCTTCACAGGGAGTGGACTGAGGCTGGAGTTAGCGCATTAACAGCCACTACGCACAGACGACTTCTATACATGGGCTAAAAATGTCTTATCTGGACTTAGGAGATAAAGAACTGGACTGTTGCTCAGTAGTCCAAAGTTCTCATTTCAGAAGAAAGTAAAGTTTGCATTTCATTTGGAAATCAAGGTCCAGTGTGAAGTTTCCACAAACCACAGATAGGGGGCCCAATGCCATCTACTGGTGTTGGTCCACTGTGTCCAGGGTGAAGTCCACAGTCAGTGCAGCCATCTACCAAGAACTATTAAAGCACTTTGTGCTTCCTTCTGCTGACAAGCTTTATGGAGATGCTGATTTCATTTTCTAGCAGGACTTGGTACCATCCCACACTGCCAAAGGTACCAAAAGCTAGTTCAGTGACCACAGAGACAATAGGCTTGATTGGCCAGCAAACTGGGCTGACCTGAACCCCATAGAGAATCTGTGGAGTACTGTCAAGATGAAGATGAGAGACACCAGACCCAACAATGAAGATGACCTGAAGGCTATCAGTGACTCAGTGAATTTTGGGTTTTCATTCTCTGTAAACCATAATCATCAAAATTACATGAAATTAAGGCTTGAAATATTTTTGCTTTATGTGTAATGAATGTATATCATAAATTTGTTTCACTTTCTGAAATGAGTGACAAATAATGAACTTTTTCACAATATTCTAATTTGTTGAGTTGTACCTGTATTGTTTAATTAAAGCAAAGTTTAAATATTATGACTGCTCTGAAGCTATCATTCGTATCATAATCATTTTTTCCGCATAATTCTCTGATGAAACCAGTTCTCAGCATATGCTAAGTTTTTCCTGACCAGCATTAGTTCTGCCCAAATCATTGTCTTCCAAAGCTCTGCCAATGGTTTTAAAAACTGCAAATAATTATTTCTGCAGGGATTGATC
The DNA here is from genome assembly GCA_036173005.1 of Crenichthys baileyi. Classification (NCBI taxonomy): domain Eukaryota; kingdom Metazoa; phylum Chordata; class Actinopteri; order Cyprinodontiformes; family Goodeidae; genus Crenichthys; species Crenichthys baileyi. The sequence goes on along the minus strand of JAHHUM010001845.1, from coordinate 234,622 downwards.
ATCCACAGATGATTACACTAAACGCATCAAACAGGGCTACAATAGGGGAGATGGCTCAGTTCAGAGCAGCTGTGGAGCCAACCAGAGAGTGGGAGGCTGCTGGGTGTGTTCCCCCAGGAACAGGTGGAAGCAGGGCGGCTTAACTCAGACTGAAGTTAGCATTAAACCTTTTTTTTTTTTTTTTTTTTTAAAGTTCGCATTAAACCTGAGAGCTGGCTCAGAATGGGCTAATTGTAAGCTGGCGCTAATGACTTATTCACCCAGCAAGACATGAGGTGGAGGTTTACTAATGAGCATCATCAGGGTCATGATGAGGGACTTTCACCTGAGCTACAGGTAGAGTTAAATGGCCTGGCCATGATAGGAAACAGTAGAACTCTCTCTGTGAGCTTCTAGCTGGATCTGCATCATGATGTGAAAAATATCTGATTTTTAGTCAAAAGGTTCATGAAAGAAGGAACATATTTTAATGAAATGTTGGAATAGCTCACACCATAATTAAAACAAATGTGTTTTTAGGGTCCTACCATTCCATTAAAATCTAAGAAAATCAACTTTATAGCAGTTTTCTTTTTAGAAATGTAAGAAATTATGGAGCCTCAGAGGTGGGAGAGAGAGTAAAATTTTAAAAAAAGTCATTTACATGGATGAGAAAAGAGGCACATTTATTTGAGCCACAGTAAACATAGTTCTCTGACTTTAAGAACAACTTTAGTTAGATGGACTGAGCAGAAAGTTTTTTTTCTAAATATCACAAAATGTGTCATTATCTGTTTCAGCCAAATTTTTTTTTTTAGCAGTTTTAAACTGTTTATCTTCATGCTTCACTACTAACAAAAAAATAAAACCAAGTCAAATTATTGTGAAGCTTTTGAAACACCACAATGCAGCATTCATCAATGGCTCCAACATATGAAAGTGCTCTAAAAATGTTAAATATTTGGTTCTGTGTTAGCAAAAAGATGAAGTAAAAGTAAGCCTTTTATTAATTGCTGAACTGATGTGGAACAGAAAAACAGCAGAGTAAATTTTTAAGATATTTTTTCAGATATTTTTTTATTTTTCGACAAAAGGAAGACAGGAAAGAGGGGCAGAGAGAGGGGGAGACATTAAGCAAAGGTCACAGGGTCCGGGACAGCCACATTGAGGACTATAGCCTCTATATATGGTCACACGCTTAACCCCTACACCACCAACGCCGCGCCCTGCATTGAATTTCTACAACATTACGATACTAAAAATGCCAGTGATATTTTATCATTTTATGATATTTTTCTTGTCATTAGTTTGGAAATTATGCTTTTTATTTACATAATTTTCCACAAATATCAACATCTCATAGAAGAAAATGTATCCAAAATTTATGTTTGTCTTTATAAAACCTAAAAAATAGAAATAAAATGGTGGTTCTCTAAAAATTAAAAGCAGTTTCCTTTGGCAGATACGCTATATAGCCAAAAGCATTGGGTCACACCACGAAATCATTAAGTTCTATTCTAGCAGATTATGAACATTTAATATCCTTTAGTTTGATCATCATGTAAAATAAAAAGCCTACATTTTATAATTTATATCGAACTTCCTGCAGGCTTTGTTTTCTACAAAAGTACAATGTAGTAATTTATTGTAATAACTGATCTCCATGCAGTTAAAATTGATCACAGCTTTTTCATTCTGTACAAGCGGTCCCTCTCCTTTACTGCAATATTCCTTGCCTCCACAATTATCACTGCTCAGAGCTCTGTGTGTCTTTGTCTGCACTCTTTTGGCCTGCAAGTAACCTTCAGTAAAACCTGGGAATTGGTATTCTTCAGACTTCAGCTCCACTGGCCTAAAATACAAAGTTGTCTTTGATCTCCATTCTTTTTTGAGGGTCAGCAAAGGGGAAAATGTGTATTACACACATTAATTGAATAATCTTTTGTTTTGAAAGAAGAGAAGCCATGAAAAGACGGAGCTTCCAAATCAACTCTCCATTACCCCACAACCCCTACCCTCCCCCGACTTAATGGGAAATGGAAGGGCCTAAAGATATATGAGATGAAAGCATTGCTCCTAAAACCTTTAAAGTGCCCGTGACACACTTTACCCACAAATGCAGAAATTGAAAGAAAACATCCACATATTAAAGGAATTGGGCATATTAGGATTAAAAACGTGATAAAAGACAATTGTGTCTCAAAATAGGCATATTTCGATGTAAAATTTTGCAAGTCCAAAACGGTTCAGCTAGAAGCCAAGTTGTGTTAAAAACAGAGTTAATATGGTGAAACGGTGCATTGCTGGTGGTGGCAGCAATACTACGACAGCAGCCGTTAGTCAGCACTACTTTCCTGAAGTGAAGAGGATCAGAGCTGCCTGGATAAGAGCTGGAAGACTGATTAGGGACAGATGGGCTGGTCCCACCAAGCACAGCCAGGTGTGATCGCACGATTTCTTGGCAAACTGCTTCGAACAAGAAACCTCTGAATTCACCAGAGAAATTATGTCAGAGGTCGGGATATTTTACAAACGAAGGAGAATGTTGCAGCAAATGCTATAGCCACGCTGTTCAGCGCATCTGATGGGAAAAGATCGTGAAAGAAGTTTGTTGCTGCTGTTGCTAAACGGATCAAGGCTCAGCAAGTAAGAACACTTCCTTGTCACCAAAGTACTTTTAGATATCGGCAGTTATTGTTAATAATTAAAATTCTGAAATTATTTTTATTATTAAAATAAGATAAAAGTTAAAATAATGACACACCAGGTAGTGTCTTCAGATCTTGAATAATCCCTTGTGTCTGCTGCTGCTGCTCCATGCTCCTCACTTCTCCTCCAGTTGTTGCACTCAGTGCCGTAATTACTGTAACCCTGGATTTACACTGCATCTGCTCCGGTCCGGTCCGCTGCGAAGCCCGGAGGAGCTCCAAGAACCATACGCAGATCACCCAATAAAAGCCAGTGATAAATGAGGAAGCAAGTCCAAAACAACTTATTCTGTTAAACTGCTTCATTTTTTTGTTTTATGCATCCAGATAAAAGAAAAATCCAGATTTTCATCTGTTTTGTTCTTCTATGGGTGAGTACACTGAGTGAAGCGAAGCTATATTTGTTGCTTAGTTGCTTAGGCACATTTAATGTTTAATTGCTCGGTTTATAATACCTTAGTTAACCCAGTAACTGGTCTAATTGATCTAATGTTAACAACTGCTAATAGCTACATGTGTATATATAAATATGTGTGTATTTATTACTATAGCAAGATCAAGTCTGTCTTGAATTATTTTTGAAAATCTGGATGTTGTGCTCGTTCTGCTTCCTGTTGGTGTGGTATGATTCATGCATATTGACTCCGGCTGTGCTCCGGTATCCGACAAAAATAGACTCTGTTCTAATCAGATGGCCGTCCGCACGCCGCAGCACTTATGCTCCGCCATCTGATGACAGCTGACTTTCTTCTCCTGACTCTGCTGCAGCTCTCTCTGATAGAGGCTGAAATATATCTAAAGAAATATCAGATTCTCCACTGCTGTCTGTGTTGCTGCCATTGCAGCAGCAGTCAGTTTACCTTAAAATCACCATTTAAATAAAGTTGTCTTAACTTTAAAACAAACTGACCACATAGTGCTAAGTTTTCATCACAAACAAATCCTCGTACTCGTCGTCTTCCGCTTTATCCGGGACCGGGTCGCGGTGGCAGCAGGCTCAGCAGAGATGCCCAGACGTCCCTCCTCCAGCTCCTCCGGGGGGAGCCCAAGGCGTTCCCAGGCCAGCCAAGAGACATAGTCCCTCCAGCGTGTCCTGGGCCATCCCCTGGGCCTCCTCCCGGTGGGACGTGCCTGGAACACCTCCCGACGAAGGCGTCCAGGAGGCGTCCTCACCCTTTCTCTAAGGGAGTGCCCGGCAACCCTACGGAGGAAGCTCATTTCAGCCGCTTGTATCCGGGATCTCGTTCTTTCGGTCATGACCCAAAGTTCATGGCCATAGGTGAGGGTAGGAACGTAGACCGACCGGTAAATCGAGAGCTTCGCTTTTCGGCTCAGCTCTCTCTTCACCACAACGGACCAGCACAATGCCCCCATTACTGCGGCAGCCGCACTGATCCGATTTCCCGCTCCATTCTTCCCTCACTCGTGAACAAGACCCCGAGATACTTGAACTCCTCCACTTGAGGCAGGAACTCCCCTCCAACCTGAAGAGCCTGAAGGTGGCTTGTCCACAAACAAACCAAACGTCATAAAACGAAAAATGTTTAGATTATTTTATTCTAAACTACTTCTCTCTGCCCAAAACACTACCTCTTACGTTAACCGTGCTGAGGAAAAGTTGTCCGGGGCAATGAAGTTAAGGAAAGCATCCACAGTGAACAGAGGGTTAACTTGAAGCTAACCTCCATAGCTGTGGGGTGGGGCAGCTCGTTCTGCCGGGCCGGCCAAACTGCACGTTACTGCTGTAGCCATGGTGATGCGGTCCCGTTGTCCTTCCTTCACTGCTCCACTCGGCGTCGTAGAGACAGGGTCTCTGCTGGGAACTCTCTAGAACACAGTTTGGTTCTGTAGACCTCAGAGAGAAAAGTCAAGCAATGCTTATACCTTAATTACCCCGTTCATGAATGAATACTGTATACACAAACAGCAATTCATTCCTACTTAACTTAGTGCATATGATCGCGTGATCGTATGACACTCTTGGATCCAGTTTGAAGATTTATGTCTGTTTGCCAGCAAAGAGACATTAGCGCGCTGTGTCCCTCCGTCCAATTCCTCTGGGGACCTGCCTGGAAGAGGTCAGTTTGTTGCAAAAGCGGGGTTTTTATTCGGACAGTGACTTCAGGGGGAGTCCGCCATTACCCCTTTTCCTGGCTGTGCTGGAAGTAGGTTAATGCGATTTATTTTGAAAGTTCCAGAAAAGTTCGTACTGGCCTTTCATTTTGTAACTCATGGCTGTGGTCCCACCAAATGTTTCCTTTCCATAAATGTAACTGGATTTATCATAAAAATTCGATGTCGCAGGCACTTTAAGCTATGCCTGTGTGTTTGTGTGCATATAGTGTGCATACATGTGCACTGAATATTATTCAAAAAATAGAGGTGGAAGTGTAACAGTTCTTTGGTTAGCTGCCACATCCAGACTTTTGTGGAACTGTTAAACCACACAAACGACACAAATATTTACAGTTCAGCCAAGAATTAACCTGACAGATTTAGATTTAAGTAATCCTTATTCAAACAATAATTTTGTGTCTAATTCTATTATCATCTTTCCAAAAAGATAATATGATAAACAAGGGGTATTATTAAAAAAATAGTTATGTTTTTATTTACATTTCAGCAAAAAACGGCATGTGAAAAATTATTTATACCGTTCAAAAAAAAACTTTATTGGCATTACAGCAATCAAACCCTTATAATTGCTGAGCAGTTTTATTGCATGTCTTCACTGGGATTTTGATGATTTATAGTTAGTGATGAGCTACAAATCTTTGAGATTGAAGGCCTACTTGTCATTACCCTAATCATTGGCCCTCTCCACACATTCATTATCAAATTCAAGTCAGGACTTTGACTGGACCACCCCAAAATATTAACACTCCCAGTCTAAATAAACATGTTGGTAAAAAGATTAGTTGTAAGCTTAATCTGCCAGGGATCTGAGTATTTTTGGACTTGACTATATCGGAAGTAGACTCTATTCAGATTAATAAATTGATTGAGAGCAATTTTATTGTTCCTTTTCAATATCTCACCCAAAGACCAGTTGTCCGTTCTTTTCATTAGCTTTAATGAACCTGAATGTATGTATTTAAACAAACATTGACCATTAAATGGAAAAAAAAAGTGTTGGTTCCTGGAATCGATAGAAAACCAATGTTCTCTTAAGTTATCATATTTTCCTTCGATATCTTCCCTAAGCAAAACATTGAATGCAGCATTGTCAGCAATGTATAACCAGAACCATTATAAGCTATTATAATATTAGAAAAATGTTTCTGTAGAGGCACGATAGCATAAGTTAAATAGGGATTCACGATATCAGCATTAACTTCGGTATCGGACATTTTTAGTCATTTTTTGACATATCAGGTTCCCATAAGTTAAACTGGGCCGATATTAACGGCTGATGTTTATTTCCATCTTGTTGCCATTTGTGTTTTAGGAGGGGTAACAGAGAGGGCTGGTCATCTGACAGTGATGAGGAGTAGGATAATGGGATGTTTAACTGAAGCAGAGAAGCAATGCCAGCTGTAGTTTTTTCAAGGTGCTGAAATGGTAGGGAAAAATATATAATATCGGTAAATATCAGTAATCGACCATAACAGCAATATTAATATTGTACTGTTAATATCAGATGAATCCATGCAAATTGCTATATTAGTGCCACAAGGGAAACATGAAAGTTTGGGCCTGGAAGCATCAAGTATGTGATCTCTTTTTCTCTGCCGTGTTCTGTTGGGCTTCCCTTAGTTTTTGGGATTAGTTGAGGTTCTCTTTTGACTTTGACAGATACCTCATTCAGTCACTCGCTAAGTATTTTTAAAGGTGCCTGACCTTTTCCAAACAGTTTCTATGGAGGGTTTCCCAGATGGTTCTGTGAAACAAACCATCTGTTGCATCAGGTTAGAGCACAGATCTGCTTTTACCAGATTTAGTCCTTATATGGATAAGTAACAGCCCCGTCCAAATTTCCCAGCTCCAGGATTTTTCCTGTAGGTATTCTTTATGATACAGCTGATTAACAGTCCGTTACAACAGCTCAACCGAGCCCATTAAAATATTCTTTGCTCTTTTTAGATTATACTCCAAATCTCCCTTCTAACCCATCTAGTTTTCAGCAAAAATGCATGTTTAAATATTTGAAAACCATGGTGAAATGAAATTTATTCTTGTGTTGGAACAGCTGTGTTCTTTCAAATTGGTCCTTTATCACTTAACCTTTTCCATAAGCTTAAACACATGGAAACTGTGTTTCAGCTGGTCTCATCCTCCAAACATATGGTTTATACAAGCAAGCCACACTTTTGTGTGTGCTATGATATAGCATATATAGCATATACAGGGGTTGGACAATGAAACTGAAACCCCTGTCATTTTAGTGTGGGAGGTTTCATGGCTAAATTGGACCAGCCTGGTAGCCAGTCTTCATTGATTGCACATTGCACCAGTAAGAGCAGAGTGTGAAGGTTCAATTAGCAGGGTAAGAGCACAGTTTTGCTCAAAATATTGAAATGCACACAACATTATGGGTGACATACCAGAGTTCAAAAGAGGACAAATTGTTGGTGCACGTCTTGCTGGCGCATCTGTGACCAAGACAGCAAGTCTTTGTGATTTATCAAGAGCCACGGTATCCAGGGTAATGTCAGCATACCACCAAGAAGGACGAACCACATCCAACAGGATTAACTGTGGACGCAAGAGGAAGCTGTCTGAAAGGGATGTTCGGGTGCTAACCTGGATGTATCCAAAAAATATAAAAACCCACGGCTGCCCAAATCACGACAGAATAAATGTGCACCTCAACTCTCCTGTTTCCACCAGAACTGTCCGTCGGGAGCTCCACAGGGTCAATATACATGGCCGGGCTCTGCTATAGCAAACCACATTACACTAGATCAAATATTATTGAGCCACTTTGGGTGTTTTGAAGGAGCGAGTCAGGAAACGTTTTCCTCCACCAGTATCACGTAGTGACCTGGCCACTATCCTGCAAGAAGAATGGCTTAAAATCCCTCTGACCACTGTGCAGGACTTGTATATGTCAATCCCAAGACGAATTGACGCTGTATTGGCCGCAAAAGGAGGCCCTACACAATACTAATAAATTATTGTGGTCTAAAACCAGGTGTTTCAGTTTCATTGTCCAACCCCTGTATATTGATGTATTTAGAGTTAGGTCATCTAACCTGATGAAATAAGTACCTTTACTGTATTATCCTGTCTTAGTCAAATGGAAAATGTCAATCGTCCTCTGTCTTTCTTGTGGGTGTGCCTGAGAAAAACACCGTCTTAAAAGTATCAATTGTCCAAAAGAGAGAGTGAAAGTTGATTAAACTTGATTAACACCAGGGGTTGTGACACAAAATCTAACATTACTGCAGTGCAACAGGATTTCTCATCAAAGTGAAGTCTGTCTCAAAATGCGTTATTCAGGGAACTAAGTCAACGCTATTATATATTATATAGGTCATGGATTTTATACATTTATGCTCTAGGCTTCAATCCCTTTGGTTTCTATGTCTGAGACTTTTATTGTGAAGTTAGAAAGGAGGTAGTTATTGCATTGCCTTTTGGGGTTGATAAAGTATAGCTTCCTGAAAGTTTTCTCGGAGCCTTTTATTCTACCTATGCTGATTTTTGCGTGCCTTTTGACTGGGGCTCTGAGACCTGTACTGTTTATGTAGATTAGGTCTCCTGACAATAAACTGCTCCTGCTCCTGCAATAATGCCGCTGTGATCTGGGAACACACATCACCACACAGTGGAGTCCAGAATATAATTTGTTGATAGTGGTTATGGTTTAAAAGCTATAGACTACCACCTACTGTGTAGAAATGTGTAGTTGGAATGAATTTTAATTGAACTGCGCTGATCCCATCCCCTGAAAAAAAAAGAACTGCAGTTAGGATTACAATCATCTTTCTGTGCACATTATCTATGACAATGTCATAGCGGCTAAGCTCTGACACTGAATTTTAACAAACTGCTAAATATTCAAACTTCCTTCTCTCTGTCTCCATGGAAACGCTGAAAGCGGACATGTGTTTTTCCTTTTAATGTTTTACAAATAATTTGAGAACACTGTAAGAATACTGTGACTGACGTTAGCCGCTAGTGATGCTAAAATTTGTATCTCCTGTGCTTTGAGTCAAAATGAAGTCGGGTCAAGAAATGTTTGTTTGCTTTTTTAAATTTACATAAAAAAACACTTGAAAAACAATAGTAAGAATTTGTGTCATTACAGTTCACTCTCCTCATTATAGATGCAGACTACATCTTTCATTCAACCTAGAAAAAAAATATCCAAAGAATCTTGAAAGGGAATAGACTCCCGTGTCTCCAGGGAAAATAGTGGCTGTCTCACAAAGCCTTGTTATAGGGAAGATACGCTTTTAACACACACCATTGCACCATTTCCTTTCCATATCAATTCCAGTTGTTTTGTTGGGGGAAAAAGAATAAAATCAGATGCAATATCTTGCTTTGGGACCTGTCTTATGAAATATGGATGAATAAAAAGACTAAATGGCAGCTGCAGGTAATTTTTTCTTTAGACTGTGACAGACAGGATAATCTGCTTCCTTTGCTTCTCCATGCCACCTCTTTCTTCTTTCCGTGCATCCAAACAAGGAGGAATCTGTGAGGGAGAGAGAGCTGCTTCCAAAGCAGGTTAGGAAGCTGCTCCAATCCTGTATTTATAAGTATTTCAGCATGCACCCTTCCTGCAGGGAGATTCTGTGTAATGTACCGAGACGTACACTTGGATTGTGGTTGAATCAACTTGAACGTTCTGTGCAGATCGACTGGGACAGAATATAGTGGAGCAAACTCAAACGATTTATTTTTTAAGCTCCTCTGGCAAGTGTTTGATTTTATCTTTATACATTTCCAAACAGTGTTGCCTCAGACACAGATAACCTGACAAAAGAAATACACACTAGCTGCAGACACAAACAGACAGAACAGGATAAGAAACAGTGGAAAGATGGGGGCTCTATTACTGTGAGGCAGACAGGGACGGTACCAGAAAACCGGTTCCTTGTAAACTGCAAAGTCTGTGCGATCAAATCAAAGAAGGTTAACGTGCCCCAAATCCACTAAGGGTCACTTTAAGGTTGTTATATGTAGACAGATGCACCCTGCTGGGAGACAAAAATATATATTAAATTACCAATTTGCAAGATTCAACTTACCTTACAGGTGGTCTTGCATTTTCTATAGTCCAGTACCAGCTGCTTTTAAAGGGGAAATGAAGAATTTTTATTTTTCTCTGTTCTTCTGGAGTACTATGATGGTACATTAACTCTCTGGACACCGGGGTATACTTTGGTAACATTACAGTTTGTATTGCTTTACCAAGCCAAATGTTTAACTTACCTCATGTTGATAATCTTTTACTGTTGCTTTTATCCTTAGCTCTTAAAGACCTGAGATGGTATTAGATTTCTAAAAGCAGATGGTACAATCATAGCACATGCTGTGATGTTATTCTGTCTTCAAAGGCCTGACAGTCAATAACCCTATTAAAGCAAAACCAAAACTAGCTTCCACCGCAGTGCAGATCAAATTGTAACAAGCTTTTTGTTGTAGTACCGTGGGGATATCACAGAGCCACTTCAAACGACCAAATCTTTTCTGTCCTTGTTTGTTTTGGCCCCAGCGATGGGCTCTCAGCAGGATTTAGACATGAACAGGGAAATGCTGTAGAGCCTGTCAGGGGGACTGGACAGTGGAACGCCTTAGTTTACCAAATTCCTATATCCACTTGTAATATGCCAGCCTTTCTTTATCAGAAACTGAAGAAAACAGGCTAAAACATTCTCTGTGATCAATTAGGCATAGTTTGCCCCGTCTAATTATTGCACTGGATGTGGTGCCCTGTGTGGTCAGCTACTGTTGGGCTGGTTCATGTGAGCTTTGGGTTGTGTTTTGGTTGTCGCAAGCCATTGGCTGCCAGTCTGGTCCCCCATGTTGGGGTGGAATGGCATGTGGTGTGGGTGGCGGTTGTATGGATGGCTCCACTTGGTGCTGGGCTCCGGTTGCAGGGTCCATGCTGTGCTACCACCCTCTCTCTTGTTGGGATATCTCCTAGATGGCGGGTGTACCCAGATAGCTCGCTCAGGGGATCACCACTGGTGTTTTGCGAGTGGTAGGGGTCCACATCTTACTCGGAGAAGTCTGGGGGGCTTGGTGGATGGTTGGTTGTGTGCGCTTGCGGTCTGTGTGCTGCTGGGCGCTGTGCATTGGTGTGTCCTTGTAGGGTTGTTTTGGAGAGGAACCTTTAGTGTTGTGCTGGACTGTGATACATTTGTTGTTATCCATGTTCCAAACCATGAGGGACCTTGGTCGTGCCATTCAGGACCCTCCTCTGCAGCTTTAGGAAAATTAGTCCTCCAGTTGTGCACACACTAGCACACATGCAGAAACACACAGACACATACATATACCTATTTGCATGGTAGCAGGCACAATCACAGAGTTGCATATTAATATAACATAAAGTGATGCTGTTGTATGTGTGGGTGCAGCAAATGCAATTTATTATTTGTTATTAATACTGATAGTATTAGTATTATTAGTATTAATATCCCAGCTAACGGGAGTAGTGGTAATATAAATGATTTTACTGTTATGACTATTTAGTTTTATTTTTTAGTTTGTCATTGTTGTTGGTATATTCCTAGTTTTCCCTGCCCCTCTGGTTCCTTCCCCTCTGTCTCATAATTTTTGTTTATTTTTATTCTTGCATGTTGTGGCCCGTCCAAACTGTTGCCTGAACCTGTTCAGTGTGCAACAAGGGCGATGTTTTTTGCCCTGTTTTAGAACAAATCTGCCACTGGTACTACAAGTCAACCAGACCCAACGTTCAGTTTGCATGAGCTTTCTGTAAAGGACACTGTCCAGGCAAAAAAAATATTGCTTAGGTAATGCTCCAAACAGACTGCCACTCTGCTTCAGGCTTTAACCTACTAATAACCAGCTGCATTTAAATTAGAATTAGCAGGAGTACTTTGTTCCACGGAGAGCTTATTATGACTGTGTTGCTTCTTCAGTCTCTAAAAGATATCGAAGTTGGACAGAAAATTTGAAATGCATTTTATCTAGTACATAAATTTGGAGCTAATTTTCTAAAATGAAGGTAAACAATATTTAAAATTAGAATTCCATAGTAAACTTTCAATAATTACATTTATTACTCAGTGATATATTTGAAATGCTTTTTATTCTTTTAATGATTATGGCTTACATCTGATGAAAACCCTAAATTCAGTCCCTAAGGAAAGTACAATACTGCACAAGACCAATAAAAAGGACATTTAATATAGAAATGTCAGCCTACTGTACAGTACCTGCATGTACCTCCTGCACGTGAGCATGGTATGCAATTGTCACATTACAAACTAAACGGATAAATGTGTCTTTATTAAATCAAATCTGTTTGTCATTACATTGTATAAGTAATAACAAGCAATAAACAGAAGGTAGGGGCACTGCTACCTCTCTTTCAGCACCCCTGACTGTCCAGCAGGAAGCTGTGGTCGGCCATATTGCTGCTCAAGTGCTAGGCATTGTATGCAGTCTTCCATTTTTGTCACTGTGAGTGGGACAAAAATTCATCTTGTCAATTTAGAGAAAATTGCTAAAGTCATTATAACTGATGAAGACCATAAAGTTTTGATAATATCTTTGAAATATTTTGAAAAATTAGCCAAAGTTGTTACTAATCCACTTTCCTGTCTCTTAAATCGGACATTTCCTATTCAAAAACTGTTTAACCTCCAAATTATTCATTTATCCAAGGAGATGGTTGGATAAATAGTTACTATTTAAAGAAAGGAAATCCAGTGATATTTAAACCATTAAACGGAAGACCAAGAATCACGGTTATCTGATCCCGAGGAACTGTTTGGCTTTGTTCAGTGTTTTCAGCTTTCCTAATCTGCACATATTTGACTGGTATCCTCTGCATGAAGCCTAATTATCGACATGAAAACAAAACATGACATCCTCATAACAGCTGAAATGGTTTAAAACAGAAGATGTTATGACTGGCCAAATATTTGTTTGGCTGAGGTCCTCAGCGACTCACCAAGTCTTCTGGGTTACTCATTCCCTGCTGCAGAATTTGACACATGAAATGCAATAGAATAATACAACTCCCATGCAAGACACTGCACTACTATCAGTGGCTGTTTCTTATAAGAGCGACATGGATCATTGCCCAGAGCGGCACAGCCTTGTGGGTGCCACAGTTACGTTTTTTCAAAATTTCTGTTTGCATACCCTGTCAGTGAAGATGTTTTCTTTCTGTTTTTTGAGGAATTGGAGTGCATTTAATCATCTAAAGCTCTAATTCTAGAATGCCTAAAGGGATTAAGATTAGAATTTACATTTTACATTGAAGAAATTCTTGAAAATATATTGCATTGGGACCGCCTTTAATGTGGTTGGCTCGCCCAGGGCACCATTCAAGCAAGAATGGCCACTGATTACTGTAAAGCTGTTGTGACAAAAAATAAAAATAAGAATTTGTTTAATTTATAATGCACTTTACATTTTAAAATCTCAGTGCTACAAGAGGAAAATGTGAGTAAATAGAAATAACGCAAGCACTGAAAGCAGCAAGATTAAAAGAACACTATAATAATAATACATTTTATTTATAATGCACTTTACATGTAAATGGCAATAAAAACATTAACCAACATATAAAAATATCATATACAAAACGTATAACATATTAACATATACTGTAATATAACTATAATCTAAAGTTAAGATATCAATCATAAAACCCTAAAACCAGAAATGTTTTCAGTTCTTTAACATGCATCTGTTTATGGAAGAAATAGCCAGGTGAAATGTTATACATGTGGATTTTAAGGGACTGCTACTGAAGGTAGGGCAAGAAAAAAAGCTACAGCTTTTCACTTCATCATTCATCTCCAGTTATAGTTTTAAAGAGTCCAAAATACACCATCAAAAACTTTCTAGATGTCTGTCTTCATTGTTTCCCTCTGAACAAGGTCTGAATATTAGGGCTTTTAATGTTTCAATTTTAACAATTGAAGTTTTGCAGCAGTATTAAAAACAGTCTTTGTAGAGGGAGAATCTGTATTATGTGATGTGTTTCTGCTGAACTCTGCTGCCAGGTGAATCACAGTCCAACTCCTTAGTCCAGAGGAGAGGACCACTCTCATCGTCTCTAAAAGCTCTGACACTGGTTAACCTTTCAACATGTTTATCTGTTTCCCTCTGATTAGTCAGTCATGCCTTGCAGTATCTTCACTCTGTGTCAGTACTGTACCTTTATGCTATGGATGGTTCTAATTTTGCTCTAACACACACTTTGAAGTTGACAAGTTTCTCTTAACACGAAACAGGCTTCTCCTGTCTTCAGCAGGACGTCCTGCCTGTGAACCCAGTCAGGACCACCTCAGCAGGGTGTCTGTAGGGGTCAGGCTCAGGGTCCGTTTGACAGGCTGTCATGTGTTTGGTAGTAAAACCGTCCATCAGACTTCTGACTAACCGACCATGAAAGCATGTTCTCTCAACACTGATGCTTGTGAGCCGCTCTTCCAAATGAGACTTCCTCGGTAAATGCCAGGCGACAGCAGAGTTATCTGTTATGACAGCACGTCCAACTGAACAGGCAGAGACCTGTCCTCAAGCCTTTAACCAACACATGTGAATGTGTAACATGGCATGGAGTCACATTGAAGACAGCACTTAAGTAGACCAGAGAATTATACATGGCCTTGGCTATTAGAAGAGGCAGTGAGGCCCCCATTTAGATAGATTTATGACTCCAGTCCTGGGGCTGGGTGGGGTGTCCCAGATCTAGAGTCTGTTATCTGTTTTGGAAGAAAATATCTGACATACTTGGGAGGATGCCTGCTGCGCTCCTCCAGTCAGGAGAACATGAGTGAAGCCTTAGAGGCTGCACAAATTCTTTGTGAATGCTGTAAAGTGGAGTGATTTACAAAGAGCTGCAGCTGCCTCCTGGATTAGAAGCAAAGTAGCTGGGTGCTGGGCTGCAGAGGTGCTGATAAGTATTAGCCCTTTTAGGAGATCCCACTTTCTACTGCTGGCTGGTTGCTTTAAAAAAATCTTACATTGCCTTGCACAGTATCCCTACTCCTTGAACTTCCCCACATTTGGTCACAGTAAAACACAAAGTAGAGCATATTTGTGAAGTGGAAGAAAATGATATATATTTTTTTCAAATTCTTTACAAGTAAAATTCTGAAAACGTTGTCATGCATTTGTATTCAGCCACCTTGTAGTACCACCATGGGCTACAATCACTGCTAAAAGTCTTTCTGCACACTTTGCACATCTAGAGACTGACATTTTTCCTTTTGTTTTCTACAAAGCAGCTGAAGCTCAGTGATATTGGGGGTGGAGTGTGTCAGTGTCAATTGTCACAGATTCTGAAAACAATTTAGGTCTGAACTTAACTGAACTGGACCATTCTAACACATGACTATGCTTTGATATAACCTCGGGTCTCAAAACTATAGAGGAGGGGTGGTGTACTGCAGCTTTTCGATGAGTCCCTGGTCCTACACATCTGAATCAAATGGCTAAATGACTCCTTCAGCATGCAGTTCATTCCCTGCTAATGACCTTATTTGATTCAGGAGTGATACAGTGACCCATGTAGGGACATCTGCCCTTAAGGACTGGAGTTCGAGAATGCCGATCTAAACCACTTCATTGAAGCACTGGTTCTATGTTTAGGGTCTGTGTATTGCTGGAAAGTAAACTTCCACTTCCAGTATCAGGATTTATTCCAAGGTTGTCCTGTATTTACCTCCTTCCATCTTCCCAGCAACTCTGACCAGCCTTCCTGTCGCTGCTGAAAAGAATAATCCCACAGCATGATGCTCCCACCACAGTTACCAGTGGCCTCTTGGCTTCTTTAATTATTGCTCTCCTTGGCCAGCCTGTCAGGTTAGGTGGATGGCCATGTAGGTTTGCAGTTGTCCCATGCTCTCCCTATGTTTGGATGATTGAACCGAGCTCTGTGAAATGTCCAGAGCTTGGAATGATGTTTTACAATCTAACCTTGGAATAAACAACAACTTTCTCCCTGAGCTGTCTGCTGTGTTCCTTGGTCCTCATGATGCTGCATGTTCAATAATGTTCTGTAACAAACCTCTGGGGCCTTCACAGAACACCTGCATTTATACTGAGATTAAATTACACACAGAACGACTCTGTTTACTAATTTGTTGACTGCTGAAAGCAGTTGGTTGGACTGGATTCTATTAAGGGGAATTAAAGTAATAGGGGCTGAATGCAATAAAGACTTTTATTTGTAAAAATATTTTAAAGCAATTCACTATTTTGTGTACCAATGACATACTTTTGTGGTTTGTAACCTGACAACAGACTTCGGTACAACACTATTGAATTCTGTACCATAGAGAGACTGTATTTCCATTGCTTTATTTTATGTGCTTGTTTATAAAATTTTTGTTTCTGTGCTTCTACAGCGACCGACATATCTCCAGCCCGATTCCAGTGCCCTCCAAGTCTCAGCTGGGTGTGTCCACTGCCTCAGAAACAGGTTACCCGCACCACAACAGCTCTCCGGAGCGAGGCCCGAGGAAGAGGGCGAGCTCGGAGGCCGAGGCACAGCTCAAGTACAAGCCAACACCTTCGCCAAACAACAACGCAGCTGCAGGGGAAGAGCGGCATCCTGCTAACCTGACACCACCTCCACTGGCATCCAAACATGTCTCCTCATCGCTTGACGCCAGCATGGCCTCACTTCACCTCAGCACGGCTGCAGCAGCCAACAAGGAGGAAGAGCAGAGGGAGGAGGGGGAGCAGGGTGGGCACACAGAAGTAGAGGAGAAAAATGAAGATGCTGGCATAGAGAGTGAAGTGGATAAACAAAGAGAAGCTGAGGAGCAGAAAGCCAGCAGCACAGGGGCATCCAGTTCCTTTGCAGAGCAGGACGTGGGACAGGAAACTGTTTCAAGTAACCATACAGGTGCAATGAACGGCTCCTTAGCATCAGGACAGGCGCCTTTAGCCCTTGTCCCAGAGCTGCACTGCTCTGTGGAACAAGCTGAAGAGATTATGGGCACAGAGGCCACAGGTTTAGGTCTGGGGTTAGGGTTGATAGATGAGGCCCGGCTCGAAGACTACCGCTGCATTGCTGTGGACCACGCGGTAGCCGTGGAGTGTGACGAACAGGTGCTGGGAGAGCTGGACGTGGCGGGCTTTGAGGAGTTCAACAGGCGCATCTATGCACTAAATGAGAACATGTCCAGCTTCCGCCGGCCACGCAAGAACTCTGACAAATGAGACGGGGTAGTAGGTTAGAGGGAGTCTTGGAAAAACTTGCACATTGTCTGAACAGATACAAGGCAGGGAGATGAACTAAAAACACACAAGTGTGGTTCTCGGCAGCAGATGAATCATAGGGGCTGTTCTGGATGAACCAATTTGCACTTATTAATGACATTTCCACAGTAATCTTATCAGTTAGAAAAGTCAAATGAAGGTCCTGGGACAGAAAGCCTTTATTTTTGATTCCAGCAGCTATACAATATATCTTTAAAAAAAGACAAAACAGCTCATCAGGTGTTTTTAAATTGCAAAGTTTGACATCCCTTTATAATACCAATGATAATGCATATAATATTGTGTAGAGGACCTAATGTGGGGGCTTGGTGACATTACATGGTGGGACCATTCAGGGATGCACCGAGGAACAGAATCTGGTCTTTTTCAGTTTGATTGACCAGTCACATACTCAAAAACTTGAGCAAAACTCCTCAGTGTGGAAGTTGTTGCTGAGTAAAAGATTAAAAGTTAGCTATTTTCATTGAGGTGTTTAAAGTTAAGTCAGCGGACGCAGAGATGTAAGAGGATATTAGAAAGGAAACTGTGTTTTCTCTGACATGTTGGAGCATGTTGAGACATGTCTGTGGCTCATTCAGACTGCAAGAGAGAGCAAGACTCAAAGCAGATAACAGGAAGGCTGAGCAAAGTATAGTAAAGCACTCTTTTATCTCTTTGGGCTTCCAACCTGTGTGTCATGGAACGTGTTGAATTTGAAAAATTGGCAGCCGTTTGGAAATCTGAGGTCAAGATTACACAGGGAGACTGCAGATTTATTAATCCCAATCCTGCTAATTGCTAATATGCTAAAGATAGTTTAAAATGTCAACTCTGTAATCATTGTGTTAAAATATTACAATTCTGCTTTTTGCAGCTAATGGTCTCTATGATAATTACGAGATGGCTAAACTCCAGCAGGGCAAAGCTTTACTGAAACCTGAGATTGGAAATCGGCCGCTGCCTTCTTATTGGTGCATCTTTATTGGCCGTCATTATTGACAACATATTTCTGTCTGCGCCCAGAGAGCATCTTCAGCACATTGTGTCAGAACGTTTCTCTGTTTTTGTCTTCATTAACAGCTTACTGTCCCAGCACTTCCATCTTTGACTGTACTTATGATTTCAAAGCTTCTTTCAGCGTGCATGTCATTAAATGTGTGCAGGAGGGAGCTTTTGGACCCGTATATTAGTGTACACTTCACATCAGCATGCAGACAGTCATACATACACAGAATCCTCCCACCAATGAGCTTTGATCACAGCAGGATTTTGCCCTTGCAAAGTGTGGTAGCAGCTACAACAAGGTGGCCAGTTGTGGAGATGCTTGTCTCCGTCCACTGGCAGGACACACATTCTGCACTCACTTAGGTTTTCTTTCAGGTTTTACCACAGAGTTCACAGATGGCTGGTCAGACCTCACAGCAAATGGCAGGGAAATGGTGCAATTGATTATTTCTTTCATCCACCTTTGTGTCTACTCCTTTTTTAATTACATTTTATGAACTCTATAAAAAGGTTTTCATTCTTAACATTCACTGATGTTTACATTCAGTTGATCAAATGTATTTTGTGTTCTGGAATGTCCCTCTCAGGCTCCTGTCTAACTGTTTTGAACAAATCCTGCTGTCTGTGATTGAGTCCTGTCTCCCTGTTCTGAATGCTTTCCTGCACTGGTATTCAATTGTTGCTTTATTTATGTCTCTACAAATATATGTGAAATGTAAACCAATGCATAGTTTTTTTTCCTGATGATATTGAATGTCGCTCATGAATATTGTTAACTCTTCGACTGATATCCAGTGTAGGGTGCCAGACTTGGAAAGTACCTCTGAATAATCTGCCATGACGAAGATGGACTCACCACCTTCAGCCCATTAAGTGTTTCATATCTTGTAAGGTGGATACTGGAAGAAGTTGTATTTAAAAGTGGAACAATGTTAGATCATTTCCATAAACTGCTATAAAGTTAAACAAGTGACAATGTACATATACTTTTGTATGAAGAATTCTTTGGTTATTAAAGACTTTCAATCCATTGGCATGGGTGTACTTACCCCCCTTTAAGAGCTGTCTGACTGGATTTGTATTAGTATGTGTATGTGTGTGTGTGTGTGATGAATTCAGAAAAGTGACTCAAAGATCAAAGACTTTCCAGGATTCAATTCACATCATGTCTAAACAGACAAAGATGACGCCAAAATAAATTCTTCAGGGAATTCTGTTTATTTTCTCACATTTAATTCATGCATAATAGGACTGTTTGTTTTAATTTTGCTTTCTGGCAAAACCTTGTGTTTAATGGCCATTTAGACCAGTTCACCTGCTCTGCTTAGATATAAGTGTCACCTTTCATATCTGATCACGATGGTCTTATAACAAGGCTTGAACATTAAATGTTATTTAAGTAGATTTTGTTGGATTCCAGATTATGCTATGGAAGTGAATGAAAGACTTCCTCATGTACTAGAGGCAGTTATTGTGTTCCTCAGGGTTGACTGCTTGGACCAAGACTCTTTACTTTGGAAATGCTTCCACTTGGTAGAAGTATCGGAGAGCGTGGGATAAAGTATGATAATAAAAATATTTTAATATAATATATGGTTATAATATTTAGGTGTACCATGAAGCCTTATAAAATATATAGATAACTAGACTGATAAGGTAGCTTTTACTTTACTACTGCTAAATTAAGAGAAAACATATGACTAAGGTTTTGAGGTTACTTTTTACTGCTATATTTAGACAAAACAGATATCATGATTATTAATAATAATAATTTATAGCATGCAATTTCTGCTTTGTTCAGAACCAGAAATCCTAACTGAATTTGTCAGAGCACCATTAATGTTTCGTGGAAATTACCACCTCTGCACATCCACAGCGCTGGGTATGGGCATGAGAACATTGAGCAAAATTACCAAGGTATCCTGGTATTTAAAGTGTAACACAAAATAGCTTTAATTGCTTTTGTTGTTGTATTTTTGCTGTTCTAAGATGGCCAAATGTATTTAACAGTGTTGCCCAATAAAAAAACAATGGGTGCTGCTCCTTTAAATTTCATATTTCCAAACCGCCTTGTTCATCTTTCTTGCACAGGAAAAGTTTAATATCTTTCATTCAGCCAGCATAGAAACCTGCTGCTTTACTCTATGCTCCATATAGCCATGTGTAAAATCTGGTCATTTTCACACTTTAACTGGCATTTGATTAAAGAGAAGTTAAACCATTAGTACAATATGAGGTTAGTTACGGGTCTATGCATAGTTGTAATATATTGAGTCTGTTATTGTTAATTCCTCTAATTCTTCATAAAATAACAAAAACCAAAAGGTGTCTTGAGCCCATTGACATGTATAAATTAATCTCTTTTCATCTGTTTAAACAGCCAATAATTATACAGGTGTAGATGTTTTGTGTCTCAACAGATCTATTTGAATCAATTGTTAAAGCTGAATTTGAAACTGTGTGCACGCCAAGGCAGTTCTAAAAGAGGTCTAACCAGGACACATTACAACAAAGTCTTTCACGGTCAGGCCTCTCAGCTACAATTCTTCATATGACCTGCGGCTGATATGTTTATGGACAGTTCAGCCCTGTTTCGTCATTGTTTGAGCACATGGGGGAAAACGTAGGTGCATGCTTCTTTAAAACATATGGAGGTCTTTGGTGCAAACTTGTAAGCATTTGCTGCTGGTCTTTTTTTTTGAAAATATCCTGTGTAAAATATTTGCTGACTAAACACTGCTGACTAATATGAACCTAAAATTAGGATGTTTTCTGATCCTCAATAATAAAGGTTTCTTGTGTTGCACTGTTGACTGTTATCTCTCTCAGTGGAGCCCACTGCTACCTGAGGACCTAAAAGCTTCATCCTCTGGGGTCATTGTTATCTGTAAGCAGGCTGAACTTGCTGTTAATGTATCATCTGTGCACACATTTTTTATAAAGATGCCAGAAAATTTGCAAGTTAAAGAAATAGCTTAATAGGTTCTTTTGAAAGTTCATAAGCAGTTAATATCTTATCTCCATCTGCATAACTTTAGATGTCTTTATATAAATCCACATTAGGTGGTCCCAGAAACTAACTGCTACATTAGCCAAAGTTGACTTCTAACATCTTAAAATCACTTCAATGTCAAAAATACCGTAGTGGTTTAAACAAATACTCTTTTTATGAACCTTTAAACCATCATATTTTTTGTGGGGCAGTTATTTACACAGAAGCCAATTATTGTTTACACAGGAGATGGATGTTGGAAGAGGTGCCTCACCGATGATTTTCCATTTGTGAAACACTGAACATGAAAAGTGCTTCTAATTTAGAATAAAATGGCTGATGTGAAAGTAAAGAAGGGTAAAAAGATTATAGTGTTTAAATTTTAACACTTTTATAATTTTACACTGAACTATCCCTTTGATGTTATAGTTTAAAGGACTTATCTCACCACACTGAACCTCTTCTCATTGTTTTGTGTATGTTTGGATACTTGTTGCACAGGTAATGCCCTAGTTTTGAAAAGAAGACACTAAAATGGCAATAGTTAAACACTCATCTGTAGGCATCTTGTCTTGGGTCTTTGCTAACGCAGCGAGAACACTGCTTCAAAGGTAAACACAGCAGCATAATGGTTTCCTATGATCAAGATTGTGAGGAGGTGTCCCACTGCCATAGTAATTTAGAATACTCTTATTCGTACTCTTACTCGTCATCTTCCGCTTATCCGGAACCGGGTCGCGGGGGCAGCAGACTCAGCAGAGACACCCAGACGTCCCTCTCCCCAGACACCTCCTCAAGCTCCTCCGGGGGGAGCCCAAGGCGTTCCCAGGCCAGCCGAGAGACATAGTCCCTCCAGCGTGTCCTGGGCCGTCCCCTGGGCCTCCTCCCGGTGGGACGTGCCTAGAACATCTCCCGAGGAAGGCGTCAAGGAGGCATCTGGTATAGATGCCCGAGCCACCTCAACTGGCTCCTCTCGATGTGGAAGAGCAGCGGCTCTACTCCGAGCCCCTCCCGAATGGCCAAGCTCCTCACCCTATCTCTAAGGGAGTGCCCGGCCACCCTACGGAGGAAGCTAATTTCGGCCGCTTGTATCCGGGATCTCGTTCTTTCGGTCATGACCCAAAGTTCATGGCCATAGGTGAGGGTAGGAACGTAGACCGACCAGTAAATCGAGAGCTTCGCTTTTCGGCTCGGCTCTCTCTTCACCACAACGGACCGGCACAGTGCCCCCATTACTGCGGCAGCCGCACCGATCCGTCTGTTGATCTCCTGCTCCGTTCTTCCCTCACTCGTGAACAAGACCCCGAGATACTTGAACTCCTCCACTTGAGGCAGGAACTCCCCTCCAACCTGAAGAGGACAAGCCACCCTTTTCCGGTTGAGTACCATGGCCTCTGACTTGGAGGAGCTGATCTTCATCCCAGCCGCTTCACACATCGGCTGCGAACCGCCCCAGCGCATGCTGTAGGTCTTGGCTAGAGGGGGCCAACAGGACCACGTCATCTGCAAAAAGAAGAGACGATATCCACTGGTCCCCAAACCAGACCCCCTCCATAAAAGTTATGAACAGGACCAGTGACAAAGGGCAGCCCTGCCGAAGTCCAACATGCACCGGGAACAGGTCCAACTTAGTGCCGGCAATGCGGACCAAACTCCTGCTCCACTCGTACAGGGACTGGATGGCCCCTAATAAAGGGCCCCCGATTCCATACTCCTGGAGCACCCCCCTCAAGGCATCACGAGGGACACAGTCGAATGCCTTCTCCAGGTCTACAAAACACATGTGAACCGGTTGGGCAAACTCCCATGAGCCCTCGAGTACCCTGTAGAGGGTATAGAGCTGGTCCAGTGTTCCACGGCCGGGACGAAAACCACACTGCTCCTCCTGAAGCCGAGGTCCGACTATCGGCCGGACTCTCCTCTCCAATACCCTGGCGTAGGCCTTACCAGGGAGGCTGAGGAGTGTGATCCCCCTGTAGTTGGAACACCACCCCCTGGTCTGCCAGTCCAGAGGCACTGTCCCCGACCGCCACGCAATGTTGAAGAGGCGTGTCAACCATGACAGCCCCACAACATCCAGAGATTTGAGGTACTCAGGGCGGATCTCATCCACCCCCGAAGCCTTGCCACCGCGGAGCTTTTTAACCACCTCGGTGACCTCAGCCTGGGTGATGAAAGAGTCCAACCCCGAGTCCCCAGCCTCTGTTTCCACCAGGGAATGCGTGATGGCAGGATTGAGGAGATCCTCAAAGTACTCCTTCCACCGCCCGATAACGTCCCCAGTCGAGGTCAGCAGCCTCCCACCCCCACTATAAACAATGTTGGCAAAGCGCTGTTTCCCCCTCCTGAGGCGCCAGACGGTTTGCCAGAATCGCTTTGAGGCCGACCGGTAGTCCTTCTCCATGGCCTCACCGAACTCCTCCCAGGCCTGGGATTTTGCCTCTGCCTCAGCCCGGGCCGCAGCACGCTTGGCCTCACGGTACCCGTCAGCCGCCTCAGGAGTCCCACAAGCCAACCACAGCCGATAGGAATCCTTCTTTAGCTTGACAGCATCTCTTACTGCCGGTGTCCACCACCGGGTTCTGGGATTGCCGCCGCGACAGGCACCGCAGACCTTACGGCCGCAGCTACGGGCAGCAGCATCGACAATAGATGCGGAGAACATGGTCCACTCGGACTCTATGTCTCCAACATCCCCCGGAATCTGGTCAAAGCTCTCCGGAGGTGGGGAGTTGAATACATCCCTGGCCGAGGGCTCCGCCAGGCGTTCCCAGCAGACCCTCACTATGTGCTTGGGCCTGCCAAGTCTGTCCGGCTTTCTCCTCCTCCAGCCGATCCAACTCACCACCAGGTGGTGATCAATGGACAGCTCAGCCCCTCTCTTCACCCGAGTGTTCAAAACATGCGGCCGAAGGTCTGATGATACGACAACAAAGTCGATCATTGACCTCCTGCCTAGGGTGTCCTGGTGCCAAGTGCACTGATGGACACCCTTATGCTTGAACATGGTGTTCATTATGGACAATCCGTGACTAGCACAGAAGTCCAGTAACAAAACACCACTCGGATTCAGATCAGGGAGGACATTCCTCCCGATCACGCCTCTCCAGGTGTCACTGTCGTTTCCCACGTGGGCGTTGAAGTCCCCCAGCAGAATAATGGAGTCCCCGGGAGGGGCACTATCCAGCACCCCCGACAGGGACACCAAGAAGGCCGGGTACTCCGCACTACCGCTCGGCCCGTAGGCCGAAACGACAGTCAGAGACTTCTCCCCGACCCGAAGGCACAGGGATGCGACCCTCTCATCTACCGGGGTAAACCCCAACACGAGATGGCTGAGCTGGGGGGCAACAAGCAAACCCACCCCAGCCCGCCGCCTCTCCCCGTGGGCCACTCCAGAGTAGAAGTGAGTCCAGCCCCTCTCAAGGAGATGGGTTCCAGAGCCCACGCTGTGCGTGGAGGCGAGCCCGACTATTTCTAGTCGATATCTCTCGACCTCCCGCGCAAGCTCAGGCTCCTTACCCCCCAGCGAGGTAACATTCCACGTCCCTAGAGCCAGCCTAAGCATCCGGGGATCGGGCCGCTGAGGTCTCCACCTTTGTCCGCCACCCAATCCTCTTTGCCCCGGTCTCTCACGGTTCCCCCTGCAGGTGGTGGGCCCACTGGGGGATGGCCTCGCGTCTCTCGTTCGGGCTTGGCCCGGCCGGGTCCCGCGAGGAGCAACCCGGCCACCAGGCGCTCTCCGACGAGTCCCGACCCAGGCCTGGCTCCAGGGTGGGACACCGGCTCCGCCGTACCGGGCAACGTCACGTGCCTCGATATATTTGCCCTCATGAAGGATTCTTGAACCGCTCTTTGTCTGACCCATCACCTAGAGCCTGTTTGCCATGGGAGACCCTACCAGGGGCATTTAAGCCCCAGACAACATAACCTCTAGGATCATTTGAACACTCAAACCCCTCCACCACGTTAAGGTGGCGGTTCAAGAGAATACCACAAGAACTATTGTCAGGACAGGTGAGGGTGCAGCTGTTTATAATATGAGCTGACTGAGCAGCCGAAGAATCAGGATGTTCTCATTTTGTCAGGCTTTGTAGGTTTTGAGCAGAAAATGTTGTTTTCCATTGTGGCTTTATGTTTAGGACTTATTGGTCATTTGCATTCAGTGAGGTATGCTTTAGTAAATAAACAGACTGAAGTCTCCTGAAGGAGGCTCCACAGCATGCTCCTAAACTCTGTCCTTATGACTACAAATCTAGTTGGAACAGACTGAGAATGATTATTATCCTTAGACATTTAACACCTGAAGACTGAATGAAGTGACTATGAACAACCTCGATAACATAGCTGTTAGCCAGGTGCAGCTACGATCACAAAACAACTACAGAACCACTTTTTCCTACTTTTGTGGCTCCGGACCAGTCCCCCCTTTTGTCCCTTCTTATGTTAAAGGATTGTTTGCCCCTACAGGTATTCTAGCACCATGTTCACCTGTTTAACACGGATTTGCAGTACTGAATGTCGAGCGGTGCTGTTTTTATATTAGATGTGCCAGATCCTGTTTGTTCACATATACTCGCACTTTACTTAAGTGGTCCCACAACACCTGGCAGCAAAAAAGTTTCACATATTTCCCAAAAACAAGCAGACAAACTAAAACATGGCTTTGGGGGGTACTCAGGGGAATAAAATGTTAAAAAATCATAGACCCTGCACACATCTCACGACACTAGCAAAAAACATATTTTACATCTCACAGTTTTTTCCCCATGTGCTCTAAAATCCTAAATTAAAACAAACTTTTTTTTACAAATTCATATGAGAATTTGAGTTTTTCTCCAAACTGATAAAAATGTTTGATGCGTTTATTTGTACAGGTACATCCCAAATTTAGCATATTGCGTAAAATTATTTCCTTTTTTTTGTCATTCCAGAAAGTGAAACGGTTATTTAATAGAGATTCATTCCACATAGAGTAAAATATTTCAAGCTTTTATTCCTTGTAATTTTGATGGTTATGGCTTACAGGTAAAGAAAACTCAAAATTCAGTGTCTCAGAAAATTAGAATATCACATTAGACAAATCAAAAAAGAATGTTGTAAGCACACATGTCAGGCTTTTGAAACGTATGCCCTTTTATATGCACTCAATACTTGGTCACATGAATTACTGGATCAATGTGCTGTGGCATTCAGGCGACCAGCCTGGGGCACTGTATAGGTGTAATGGAAGCCCAGGTTGCTTTGATAGTTGCCTTCAGGTTATCTGCCTTGTTGGGTCTGGTGTCTCTCTTCTTCCTCTTGACAACAGCCCATAGATTTTCTATGGGGTTCAGGTCAGGGGAGTTTGCTGGTCCATCAAGAACAGAAACACCATGGTCATTGAACCAGCTTTTAGTAACTTTGGCAGTGTGGGCAGGTGCCAAGTCCTGTTGGAAAATAAAATCAGCATCTCCATACAGCTTGTCAGCAGAGGGAAGCATGAAGTGCTGTAGAATTTCCTGGTAAATTGCTGTATTAATTGTGGACTTCAGAAAACCCAGTGGACCAACACCAGCAGATGACATGGCACCACAAACCATCACTCACTGTGGAAACTACACCCTGGACTTCCTCCAGACTCTGGGACCTTGATTCGTGAATGAATTGCAGAATTTTCTTTTTTCTGAAAACAGGACTTTGAACCATTGAGCAACAGTCTAGTTCCTTTTCTCCAAGGTAAGACGCTTCTGACGTTGTCTCTGGTTCAGAAGTGGCTTGACATGAGGAATGCAACATTTTTAGCCCATGTCTAGTATTCTTCTGTGTGTGGTGGCTCTTGATACACTGACTCCAGCCTCAGTCCATTCCTTGTGAAGCTCCCTGAAATTGTTGAATGGATTTCGCTTGACAGTCCTCTCAAGGCTGCGGTTCTCCCTGTTGCACCTTTTTCTACCATACTTCTTCCTTCCACCCAATTTTCTGTGAATATGCCTGAGTATAGAACTCTGTGAACAACCAGCTTCTTCAGCAATGAGCTTTTGCTGGGTTACCCTCATTGTGAAGGGTGTCGATGAATGTCTTCTGGACATCTGTCCAATCAGCAGTCTTCTCCAAGATTGTGTAGCCCACTGACCCAGCGTGAGAGAGCGTTTAAAGGCTCAGGAAACCTTTGCAGGTGTTTAGAGTTAATTAGTTGATTAGGGTGTGACACCATAAGCGTCCAGAAATGAACTTTTTCACAGTATTCTAATTTTCTGAGACACTGAATTTTGGGTTTTCTTTACCTTTAGCCATAATCATCAAAATGACAAGAAACAGAGACTTGGAATATATCACTCTATGTGTGATGTTTCTATATCATATTTGAGTTTCACTTTCTGAGATGACTGCCAAAAAATATTGCACTTTTACGTGCAATTCTATTTTTTGGAATGTACCTGCATTTGTGTTTTGTTGAAGAAAAGTAGGAAAGAAAATCTTTAAAGTTTATAAAAAGAAGTTTTTCGCTGCTCAGTCAGTTTAAACATTTCTTACAATGTATGATCAGCTGTACTGCTCCTCATCACAGTCACATCACAACATAAAGACAAGCTGAACTAGTTCAGCTGGCTGTCAAAGGCCACTCCTCTTTGCTTTAAAATACAGTGTGCCACAAATGAACCCATTCTCTCTGTCCCTGTACCCCCCAGCAGTGCCCTCATTAAGTCAGATGGTTTATTTAAATATAGGTCCCAGTTTAACTGTCCAATCTATCAAATATTAGTAACAGAGGAGTTTATGGCCTCACTCTTTCATTCATTCATTTTCTAAACCGTTGCTGTCCGACTCAGGGTCAAGGAAGTTCTGGAGCAGCAAATATTTGAAGGTGGATAAATCATTTGCTGTGAGGGGAGAATAGCTACTATGTTTCCTGTCACAGTAGCCAGTGCATGCTCAATGCCGTTTATGTCTGACAAGTGATCTCCTGCTTTTAGTAACCACGGCTCCACAACTTCTATGATGCTAAACCTGCTACATGTTCAAATAACTGAAAAAATTACTCAAACTCTATAGTTTCTTTTTATTATTAATTATTAATATTAATAATTAAGACCCTGTCTATCAGGGACAGGCCCCTGCCCCAACATGACCCTGCGAGGATAAGAGGATATTTCAATGGCAAGCTTGTCGATGTTTTCATCAAAACCCTCCCTTAAATTACTTGTTGGTTGGAGCTTCTACCTACAAGCATGTTACACCTTCTAATACACCGAAGCTGCAGTAAAATGAAAGGCAATGTGCTGAATTGTACCATTATACGGTCATAGTAACAAGAAATTACACCTAGGTTCTAGGGTTCAACTTGTCAGGGCAAAATAAAAATCAGCGCACAACAGTTACCAGACGGTTATTATTTATCAAGGAATAAAGGGTAAAAAAAGCTGTGAAAAATCTAAGTTCCGGATTTTCATAGGTTAATAAATAAAGGTAGCAGCTTTATGCAATCAAATACACTTGATTAACTGATCAGCATCAGGTGGGTCCATCTCTATAAAACCAGGAGTTTTTTCAGTTGGCATCTGAAGCATCCTGGGCTGGATATGTGTGTTAACACAATGCCAAGTTAAAAAGATAGCAGCAATGGCCTTAGATAAGCAACTGTTGCTACCCTTCAATCTGGGAAGGGTTAAGGTCATTTCTAAACAACTTTAAGTTATTCTTGCTACAGTGGGAAAGATTATTCAAAAGTGGAAAACATTCAGGACCGGTCGCTTCTTCCCAGGAGTGGACAACGTTGAAATGTTTTTGAAATGAGAGAAATGACCAGGACATTCATCTCAGACTCTATAGGCCTCAGTTAGCATGTTAAATGTTCAAGTCTGTGACGGTACAGTAAGTAAAAGACCAAACAAGTATGACTTGTTGGAATACTGGCAAGGAGAACGTATTTCTCTCTAAAATAAATATGGCAGCATGGCTTACATTTGCAAAGCTGCATTAAAATGAATATCATGGCTTCTGGAACAATGCAAGCAACACATGCCAACTGTCAAGCAAGGTGGTGAAGGGGTGATAATTTGGGCTTATTTTGCACCACTTTTGTGTGATTAAGTCCAATGTGATTTTTTCTGTTCTAGAATTAAAAGAGAGATAGTTTTGTTTTACCTGTTTTACCTTTACATGTAATTGCATTCGAAAACTTTATGAACATTATGTGGGCAGTATTTCTATAGTCTTCTATTTTCAAGATCAGGGCCTTTATGCATAATTGCAAACATTTATTTTAGGAAAACTAAGCATTTATGCATTAAGGATAATTATATAATACTTCCATAAGAGTAGAAAGCATTTAAATAGTATCACACTAGGCTATGAGTTGGTTTACTTACTGTTATATGAATGCATTTTTTCTCTTTCTCTGATCAATAATTTCATACAAACCTTCTTGCTTTAAATAAAGCTGGTTAGTCTGGGAAAAGGACTGCATGCAGGGAGCAGTTAGTCTGACTCCACTCTACCTTGACCAGACTGATTCCTATAAATGAAATCATTTAAAAAACGTCCATTTACAAAAACTCAGTTGGCTAAAAAGTCCCATCAACAGCAAAAGTCAGCTGCTCCAGAAGAAATGAGAAAGTTGGTGACCAGTCTGGAAATATTTACAGAGCTTTTTCTACAACTGGGACTCCACAAAGTCCTATGATCTGCAAATAGATAAGATTTGAGACAACAGTAAACCTTCCATGAGGTGACTGACCTTCCAAAATACCTTCTAAAGCACAGCAATGACTCATCCAGGAAGATTCAAAGCCAAGATCTGAGAAACTGTGGGCCTCTTTCACCTCAAAGGTCAATGTTCACCCTCCGATCTGAAACACAGAAGGCAAAAATGGCACCCATGAGAGTGTGGTGAAGGGAACATCTCCACCTATTTAGTGGGATATTAAAGCTCATCTTCGGCAAATGTGTCTCAGCACACTTTAATGAACCTCTCTGAATCTTTTCCAAATTATTCTGCAGAGGTGTCAGAGCTTGACATATTTAGGGCCGATCCAACTCCAGCGATGGAACATTGAAGCGTGCTCAAGCCTGCAGTATGAATTTATGGGGACCTTCTGTAATTGGAGAAAACATGAATTCTGCTTTCTAAAAGACTAAAAGAACATCTGGTCAGAAGCTCTAGCAAACCTGGGTTATGTAGTTAAAGATCCCAAACATTCACATCCACATCCAAGGGGCCCAAAAGCAACAAGATAGCTGTTTTGGCGTTCTTTATTCCAAGTCCGGTCATAAACCCGTCTGACCCCAGAACAGTTTTACCTCAGACACTCTCCAGAGTGGGTGCATTAAACAGGCTCTGGAGAGAACGTATTTGTTCTACACCAGAGTGACATCAGAAATGATCGGGTCATGAGTTATGAGGAAAGTTTGAAATTCATCTTCACGATATTGTGAATTAGACGTCCTCTTTCATTGGTGCATGGAGACCAGTCTCTGTGACTGTAGGCCTTCATAGCTGAATTATAAACACAATACAGGGATTACAGGGACT
This sequence comes from Crenichthys baileyi, assembly GCA_036173005.1. Taxonomy (NCBI): domain Eukaryota; kingdom Metazoa; phylum Chordata; class Actinopteri; order Cyprinodontiformes; family Goodeidae; genus Crenichthys; species Crenichthys baileyi. Next base: position 204,054 of record JAHHUM010001845.1, on the reverse strand, counting down.
GCATTACAGGCTTAGAGGGACAGTGGGAGCAGATTTGGAATCATCTCAGATGTCATAGAGCTCCCTCCCGTCTCTGATGGTTCGGTTCATCCTGGCCCGGCATACCTCTGATCGTTCATCATCAGCCCATGATTTAACTCATCTGTTTAAAGCCGTCTCAGAAACAAAACTCCTTGCTTGGAAGGAATCCCAGGAACTGCTTCAGTTTTTGCAGCAGGAAAGCCTCACTCTTCACTGTGACTCCTTGTGTTCACCTTTTTACAAAAAGAGACCAATTCTTTCCCATATCCCTGGAACTCAGACTTTTATGGGAATTCCTTATTCTCCCCATATGTTCGTTACAGAGCTGCATCGGAAACTGCTGTGAGAGCAGAACTGTGTGTAAAAATAGCACCACAATGACTGTCATGCTTTTATTTTCAACTTTCTGAAATGTAAACTGATTCTTGATGACTCATGTTATCTTGCTCTATTGAGGATGTCATCAGTTTATGCTCATAGATATTGTGGTTTCCTGTAATTAGCTTTAAGCATTTTTTTTCGATGACCTAACTGACACCTGGCATGCGGAGCAAGTGGGGAATCCTCCCCAGATACACAATGGGCTTCCCCCTATGGCTAACAAAGGAAAACAATAACAGAAGCCATATCACTGCACACATGGGAAGGTTGGATTTCTGTTTGGTGATCTTCTGCTTTGTGCTGATAATGATGTACATGTATTGAAGAGGATGTGCTTTCACACATAACATCATGTCTTCTCCTCTCTTATTTCTGGAGATGATTTCTTTGCCTTCGAGGGAAAGCAATACCAGGATTCCTAGTCCTGAGCAGAGTCCTGCCTAAGTGATACCAGGAATATCCTCCACTGCCTGGCTACTGATGAGCAGAAACTGTTATATGTTACAGAACGTGCCTACAACTCTGAAGATGATAGGATAATAGGACAAAATAAAATAAAACATCAGAGTGCATAACTGTTAACCACCCCTAAAGTCAGTATTTTCTAGGGGGGGGGGGCAGATTTGCATGCTGAGGATTTCTGTTATTTTGTCTTATTTGTTGTTTGCGTCACAGTAAAAAAAAAAATAATAATCTTGAAAGTGGTAGGTATGTTGTGATTTATTTATTTATGTTCATAATGGAAGCACATATTGTGACTGCATAGCTTGCTGGTGGGTGCAGCAGGTATCAGGGGTACAGTTTTATCAGGCACAATGCCTTGATGAGGTTCTCAAGCTAATCATGATGCCCTGGGATCAGATTGGGGAGGTCCCTTATTATTTCCACATTCTGTCTTCTTAGACTCATTTAATCTTTTGAAATATGTTGGGATGAGGACAATTTTGGTCATGATAACATGTTTAAAAGATCAATTATTTAAAGTAGAAAGGTATCAACAATCCTATTATAATTTGGTACAAACGCACTTTCAACAAAATGCTTTAAGAATTTAAGTTTGTCACCAAATGCAGCAGGGCTGCACGGTGGCGCAATTGGTAGCACTGTTGCCTTGCAGCAATAAGGTCCTGGGCTCCCCGTGCGTGGGTTCTCACCGGATACTCTGGCTTCCTCCCACAGTCCAAAGACATGCCTGTTAGGTTAATTGGTCACTCTAAATTGCCCTTAGGTGTATGAATGAGTGTGTTCATGGTTGTTTGTGTGTTGCCCTGCGATGGACTGGCGATCTGTCCAGGGTGTACCCCGCCTCTCGCCCATAGACTGCTGGAGATAGGCACCAGCTCCCCCGCGACCCACTATGGAATAAGCGGTAGAAAATGACTGACTGACCAAATGCAGCAAATCTTAAAATGCAAAAAAGATGTAAAAAATATTCCTCAGAGAAACACTGGGATGGACGTGCATATATATTCCATTTTAAATTAGTTATGCCCTTGTTTAACATAGTGATAACCTTATATATTTTAAGACACATTTGCATGAACTGTCACGACATTTTTGAGACAGGAGATGTTTTACCATGGCAAGAGTTTGCTTTTGGTTTGACCTTGCTCTGGCTAGCCTTTAGCTCAAAAACCATTTTCTGTTTCATGAAGCTGCAGGGAAGATATTAACTGCTGATATTCACTCAATAGAACCCCACTTCGAAAACAATTAAGTGTCCCTTTAACAAATGAAATAAAGCTGACACCTCTGCAGTTCTCTGCGTGTTAATATTTAAGAGATCATGTATGTCTGATCATCAGTTCCAGAGCCAGCTGGAGGGTTCCAGTAAGAAACCAACTCTTTAAACAAAGGTTTATTGGGACACACCAGGAAGCTGAGATCTTCTTTTTGGTTAAGCTCTACTCAGGTTCTGTTTGCTTACAAATTCACTGAGTTAGTACAGAGAAAAAGTTTTACTATTGATGCAGAGAAATTTGTTTCAGGTTTCCTGTCTTTTTTTTTGTTTCCTAGTCGAGCCTTTGGGCCAGAGGATAAGACAAAATGAACAAATACAATTACTCTGGCTTGAGCTAAACCAAATACAAATAGGAAACCCTATTTAATATTTATATACAGTGATGACAGAATATATGTCACTACTGATTCTTAGTCAGGTGCCCAAAATACTTAACTTCATTTACATCCTTGTCAGTCTACAAGAGGCAGATATCAGTTTAAGGAGCTGTACAAAGAAAGCTGATCCTGATATCCAGGATTTGGCCAGAAGATGTAATCTATAGCCCTCTGTAGGAACAGCAGATAGTAGAAGTTGGAACAGATGTGCATCTCAGATGTGTTGTAACTGTATCAAATCATGTAAAGTTACCTCTGAAATAAAAAATTCCAGGATTTAGATAAAATGATGTTGAGATTTGTTTGGTATGGAAAGAGGATTAGGTTTGAGCCTCCTAAATTACTCTTCTTTTTCCATACACTAAGAAATACTATTAGGCAGCATGAAGCACCTACAAAACCTGGGACTATATATTGTGTGGAAGCCAGGGTTGTAAAAGCTTTTTGTCATGTGGGACAAAATCATCAAGTCAAAAGTATTCATGGGCCAGAAAATAGATAATTTTAAGAACTAAACAAAAAACTATTTTGTGATTTTTTTCTTTTACCTGCCCAACAATAAATTAAGCATGCAATATTTTAATTAGCCAAATAAAGTAGTCCGATTTCTTTTAAGGAAAGGAATGTGTAAATCCTTAAATGTGTAAAACCAAAACTTGAAACAGATTTTGCCTTATTAAATAAATTTTTGCTAATTCTTTTGGGCTCAGTTGAAAAATTATTTTAAAACATTTAGTCTATTCTCTGCAATGATTTGGGTCACTCTGTTTTTGAAAATACTTGCTCTATTAAGGCAATGTAAATTAATTAATTAAAATCAGATTTGGGTGTACCAAAGTTGACTTCTGAATAAAAACCACTGGATAGATACGGTTCTATTTACTAGGAAATTTAAGAGACTGCAAAAACTGTTTACTTTGTGTTGTACGTAACATTTTCCATTGAAGGAAAATTTTATTTTATCAATAATAATTTTGACCTGACTAAAACTTAAGTCCTTGGTCTGCATACACCACCTGTGGTTGAGGGGCAAATTTGTACCATTCTTGAATTGCCATCAGAGGCCAGACATCCAGGACACAGTTTGGACACCCCTGATGTAGTTCATCTTACAGATCTGGACTGTGAAGCAGACTAGTCATTCAGAGAAGGTAATCATAATAATTGATACTCAAAAGTGAGATAGAGAGTTTGTCACACTCATGTCATTAATTACTTGGAAAGAGAAGAGCTTAGATATGTTTGAGAAGCCTGAACAAGCACCAAATATCCTGGTGTTTGAGACCCCTAGAACAGGGGTCTCAAACACCAGTTCTCGAGGGCCGTTGTCCAGCAACTTTTGTTGCAGGGGATCTGAATCAAATGGCTGAATGACCTCCTCAGCATGCAGTCAAGTTAGAGTCCTTCAGTGACCCAGATATTTGATTCAGATGCTTAAAGTGAAACACAACTAAAGACTGCAGGACACCACTCCTAAAGGACTGGAGTCTGAGACCACTGTCCTAGAACACATACACTGTCTCAAGCAGAGGAATCATATATGTACAAGTACTACAACAGCAGCTAAATGTCTTCAATTTGTCATGTTGTGAAGTAGCATTCTTATACCTTTGCATTGTATGTTTGAAGTAGAAATTTCCACATTCTGAGTAATAAACAGGATGGCCGCTGATGGAAACATAGTTGTCACTGCCCAATTCAAGTTTAAAATCCAATATGGATGCCATTCAAAACATAGTGATAGCAATAATAAAGCCTTTCATATGCATGTTTCTTGGATTGTGCAACATTATATCCTTCCCAAACTTAAATAAATGTACTACCTGTTTTTGTGTATGTTCTGTCTTCTCATACCAGGTTCTGGTTCTGCTGGAGGTTTCTTCCTAATAAATGGGAGTTTTCCTTTTCACTGTCGTTGCATGCTCAGCATGAGGGATTACGGCAAAGTCGACAACTCAATGCAATCAGCTGGGTTTCTTTGGATAGCATACCTTGTTACTAATTAAAATAATTATCTGAACCTGACTGCATTTAGACATTTATTGTGAACTGGCAGTGTATAAATTAAAAATTATAAAACTGAATTTAACTGAATTTGTCCCTTTAAGGTTTTACGTGCATAAAATGAGGAGACATAGATGCTGATAGCTTGGATTGCTAACAGTAATTAGCCTGGTGATTGATTACAATGATTCCTGAATCCTCTTGATTCTCCAACTTGCAGACAGAAAATGGTCAGGTTGGGTTTAAGGTCATCTTCAAATTCAACTTCTGATTTAGAAAGGAGGTAAATAAATAGCAGCATAAGTAACTCCTCGCATTTATTCTTGGCTCACTTTCTGGTGGGTTAACTCTGAGTAGCATCTGTTTGTAGCAAAGATCAATGTGCTTACAATGCTCTTTTTTGTGTCTCTTTGGGCTTTATAGTGTTATATTAAAAGTGACTTTATTTTGGATTAACGTTACCTTGTACCACCATCAGTGGTATTTGTACTACAATTTGAGAACTTTGGATCTAGAGTGCACCACTTGAGTTCTAAGTAGCAGAGGTGAGATTTACAGACAAAGGCTCAGGGCCAAACTCTCTTGGCTAAAAACAAAACCCCACCTTGCCGGTCAGACAAACTTGCCTGTGAATCTGCTAAAGCCGCCTGGCTGCATCACAAAGAGGCGCTTAGAATTCTTTAAAAAGGAAGAATATCCTGTTGGCTTCCCTACTACCAAGGATTCGGCGTAGATAAAACCTGCTGAGTCCTTCTTTGACTCTCTGCTAAACTTACTCGCTCACATCCTCACATCCATACCACAATATTGGGTCCATGTTCCCAGCAGTGTAATCTGACCACCATCACATCCTCAGTGTTATAGCTGGTTTCAAATTTGTATGCAGTGGTCGCATTTCCTGCAGAACACTTTATTATGTCAAGTTATTTTCTGGCCAATCATTCTGCTCTTTCTCTGAGTAGTGCGAGAGTTGTGTGATGAAGCACAGGTCAGAACTTTAAGTCATTCTGTGGGAGAGCTCTCAGTATTTCACTGCCCGAAGGAAGTTCATGAAGCCACCGGGGAACATTAAAACCAAGTGGTGAGGAAATTCTCCTTACAGGATTGTCCTCTTAACACCCCCATAAACCTTAGCATGTTGAGCAAAAGATTCTGGAGGTTTATTTAATAAATGTTAGGAATGACTAATAACTTTAACTTTCACAAACACAAACTCTCTGTCACCCATACAAGAAACTTCTTTTATGGGTGACAGAGAGTGTGTTTATATGCTGACTGTACTGTAAATAATGATTTGTTCATGCTAAAATTCTAACACATCAGGCATACATGAACTGATGGGGTTTTGGTTTGTCCATTTGTATTTTTCTTGTATTTTGTTTTTCGGTTGTAATCAAATTCTTCCTTCAGTAGTCTTTGCTTGTGTTCTGCATGGCTGCAACCACATGTAAGAACCACGTGTGAGAACACTGCCTAGATTTCTACATTATTTGGCAACAGTGATACACCTGGTAGTTTATGAAGAGGACTGGTGCAAATTGGAATAGCCAGAATGAATCACCAAAGATTTGCAGCTTTCACTTTCAAGTCAAAGTATTTATTTATGTATGTAAGAACAATATACACCACCAGCACCTGCAGAAACACTGTTTCACCTGTCACTAACACTCAAAGATTCTTCTTTTGTTACATGTGAAGTTATACAAAGTGCAGCGAAATTTATCATGATCCACTCTTTTATACAGTCTCTGCAGAAAGTGAAAAGAATTACAAAATAACTTGAATAAGTAATAAAAGTATTGGAAAATTAAATGTAATTACAGAGCTATTTCAATATTTAAAATATGTTTATACTAAAATATTTAGATACAATGAAATAAGGGTGAGGAAGGTAAGATCAAAAAAGTAATATAACAGAATTATGATTTATAGTTGATAGCACTGTTGTCTTGCAGCACAAAGGTCCTGGATTCAAAATCTGGCCTGGGGTCTTTCTGCATGGAGTTTGCATGTTCCCCCATGCATGGGTGGGTTCTCTCCAGGTACTCCAGCTTCTTCCCACAGTCCAAAAACATGACTGTTAGTTGGCCTCTCTATGTTGCTATAATTGTGTGTGTGCATGGTTATCTGTCCTGTGTGTCCCTGTGTCTCTCTGTGATAGGTAGCAACCTGTCCAGGGTGTACCCCACCTTTCACTCAATGATTGCTGGAGATAGGCACCAGCACCTCCCTGTGACCCTGCAAGGACGAGCAGGTATTTGACATTCAAGTGCTGACAATGAATGGATGGATGATTTACCATTTCTAAACATTAAAGTGCATTAGGCTTTGTCCCTAGGTTAGCAGTAATATGATGGTAGGTACGAACAGAACATGAAAGTCTGTTTAGATGCTCACAGACTGTTGTTCTGTAATGTTATTTATTAAAAAGTCTTCTGGCCTGAGGATTAAACTCTTCCTGTGCTGCTCAGTCTTGGCCATGATGCTTCTAAACCTCCTGCTGGAACTTTAGCAGCTCAAACAGGGATAAATCCAAGATCATGGTGCAGCGTCTTAAACCGTAGCAGCAATTACTATCAGTGGTGAAGTGAAACCTCATAAACCTCTTTGTTTCATATACAGTTTTTTAATGTTGAGGTTTTTCTCTGTTTTCCTCCTGTAGCATAAGGATTGTATGAATATTAACAATTAAAATCCTCACCCTGTCTAACAGACAGGAGTATGCTGCTAATTACTATTGGTCAACTCGTAGTATCCTCAGCCTCTCTCTGGCCCATTACATAACTGCCTTGGCATTTTCCTTTCCTCCCATGTGTCACAGTAGAGGTGGATACAGTCTGCTTATTTTCTCCCTCTAAAAGTTTTGCTTAACATTTAATGAATACATAAACTCTTGTGTCGAGTTGGAATTCTATAAATATGTCATTTATCTTGCAATAGACTATTCATTTTAAAATAAGTAGAGACGGGGAAACTTGTTACACATAGCTTTCGGGATGAATTACTTGGCTTTGAGTAAAAATCTTCACAATAAATCTCAAGGTGGATTTGCAGACAATAAAACTGTGTTGTATTTTATGGCTGAACAAGTAACTGTTTTTGTGCATAATGAGGAACATTCATTACACTGTCAGTGCGTGCTCTTGATTTTATCCAACACAGAAATATATCTCGGTAAAATTTTCAGCTCATTTTGATTACTGTATTCATTTCACTTGATCAGAAGTTTCCTAATTGTTCCATTGAGTTGAACCAGATAAGATTCTACACATCATGTATGGAAAACCGCAAAGTTTTCAGATGCAAAATAAAGGCTCACTGCAAAAACTTGTACATATCATTTTAGGATTTTTTTTTGTTTGGATTTAGACTCTCCGTATAATTTCCAGATTTGATAAGAGGTCAGATCTGTAAGCGGTCGATGATAAATCCATCAGAACTCCCTTTCGATCAATAGAAAAGAAGTTATCCAAGGAACTGGATCATAAAATCAGTAGATAATCATGTTTAGGCCCCCTTCACAACAGGCAACACCCAGCAAATCATTAGAGATCAAGTGGATCAAGTGGATGGTCTCTGCAGGATTTCTTCTTCTTCTCCATATTATGCAAGTAAGAGTGGGGTGAGATCACGAGTGAAACATGGAGTACAGCAGGAGTAGTAACTTATCCATGAAGTGTGGTCCACTTGCACCAACCTGGCTTCTTTCATCGGGGAGTTGGAATTAGGACAGGCCATGCAGGCCTCATGTCAAAATAACACCAAACAAACTTGAATGTGCCACGCTACTGGTTGTAGTGTTTCCAGCTGTGGAGAAACACACACACCACCAAACTACACATAAAGGTAAAATGCTAGGAGACTGAATGAAACTGAGTTTGAAATTGACGGTGGAGATACTTCCTCTATTATGGAGAAACATCCTGCAACAGATGTGATACTCATGGTCGTAGCTTGTGATAAGATGTTCAAGAAAGCAGCAGGGAAAACAAAGTAATGTTATGAATACAATAAGTGACGTACATGCTTCCCTTTAAGTTTTCATAATTTGATGCAGTGATGTTTGAATGGTTACCATTTGAATGAATCGATCATTTTCTGGTAAATTTCACACCACCATTTTTAAAAATTTGCTATTGCCTTTCTGCCAGCGACTTCGACGAGCATTTTTAGCATAAATGCTGCTTTTTTTAAACAGAACAGTTGACAGGTCTGCTGACATAATATTTATTGCAGCTTTTATTTGTTCTGTGGTGTGGTACTCATGTTTTGTTTGCTCCCTGGCTTATGAGGTATTTTAATGCAGATCATAAATGCAGATGAGAAACCTTTTGCAAGACTCTAAACACATTTTGGGGCTGCAGGCAGTGGGAACAATTGTTTCAGTTTCACTGCCTTCAAAGATCAGCCAGGACCAGATCTGGCTGCTGTTCTTTCACTATGTGAGTGTTATGAAGACAGCCGAGATGTTCACAGGTCTTACTCTGTCTGCGTCTTTAGCTCTGTTATCTATGGCATCTGTCCTCAGCCATCAAAGAAGCTCTTTATTTAAGTTTCAAACTCACAGAAAGAAACAGGCTTGTTCTTGCTGAAAGCTGCGAGGAGACGAGAGAATGAATACCTCTGTCATTACTCTAAGGTAAATATAAATTTGCAGTCAGTAGCCACCAGCCCATTTTGGCTTGTAAGTCCATGTAAAGCTGCAGTGTGTGGTCTTTCACATGGTGAATAGAAGTTAAGTAAGAGCAGAGATTTTATTTATGGCTGAAACAGCTATCAAAAACCCTTTTTATAGCTTCAAACGTGAACAGGGAAGTGAAGCAGATAGATACAGCATCAGATTCTGGTCCTTTGTAAAGTGGAAACAAAGCTGATCATCTTATACATCTGGCCAAATATGTACAAAAGATCTACTGACTCAGCTGAATAATTAAATAGCAAGGCGGCCAAATGAGAGCTAAAGCCCAACTAGTTTACAGCCTTGGGTCCAGATTGTGGGAAAGAATAAAACAAAAACATGTTGATTATGATAGAAGATGTGCCTTGTAAATGTATTCATGCCCTTAAATTTTTTCATGTTACGAGAAATTTCAGTATATTTTACTTGGATTTTAAGTCAAAGACCAATACAGAGTAGTGCATAGTAGTATGCATAAAGTAATAGGAAAATGACGGATGACGAACAATGAAAAACAGTTTAGTAGCTCTCGTTTGGCAGAGTAGTGCATAGTAGTATGCATAAAGTAATAGGAAAATGAGGGATGACGAACAATGAAAAACAGTTTAGTAGCTCTCGTTTGGCAGTGGGAATGTCACACACATATACATGATATTGCCATAAGTGTTAGGTCATACCACCAAATCACTTCTATGGCTGCAAGTGCATAAAGTCTGGTGAGGAGAAACTTATAGGAAGAAACTTGTGCCATCAGAAACTGAATTTGAATTGCTGAGACTGAATCTGTATTTGCGTAATTTGAAATTAAATGCATTGGTTTGAAAATGAATTTCACTAAACTAAAATTGAATTTAGTGATGTGAAACTGAATTCATTTGCATTGAAAATGTATTTCGTTGTACTAAAAATTCTGTTTGACTACTTTCACTTTAAGGTCTGAAATTCAATTTCAGTTCCAAAATTCTCTTTTTTGTGTCACACATCTGGGTCATTGAGGATAGCCACAGATTAATCAAACAGATTCATCGATTTACCTTTCACATAAACGTAAATCGACAAATCCAAATGCTGTAACTTCCTGAAGGTTAATTACGCTGATTCCACTGTAAATAACTACATGGTTTTTATTTACCCTTATACATTTTGCTGATGGCTTATAATCCTATTTTGTTTAAAATGTTCTTGTTTTATGATCTTGTTCATTATTCAACCATTTAAAATGTTCAAAATACACTGCCTGCCCAAAAAAAAAGTTGCCACCAAAAAAAAAAGGACATCCCAAAGATTCTCAATGGGGTTAAGGTCTGGACTGAGAATGATGTCTCATAGTCCCTGAACCACTCTTTCACAATTCGAGCCCGATGAATCCTGGCATTGTCATCTTGGAATATGCCCGTGCCATCAGGGAAGAAAAAATCCATTGATGGAATAACCTGGTCATTCAGTATATTCAGGTAGTCAGCTGACCTCATTCTTTGAACACATACTGTTGCTGAACCCAGACCTGACCAACTGCAGCAACCCCAGATCATAGCACTGCTCCCACAGGCTTGTACAGTAGGCACTACTCATGATAGGTGTATCACTTCACCTGCCTCTCTTCTTACCCTGATGCGCCCATCACTCTGGAACAGGGTAAATCTGGACTCATCAGACCATATGACCTTCTTCCATTGCTCCAGAGTGCTCCCTCTGGAGCAATGCTCCCTTTATGCTCCCTCGCAAACTGAAGCCTTTTTTCCTAGTTAGCCTCACTGATGAGTGGTTTTCTTGAGGCTACACAGCTGTTCAGTCCCAATCCCTTGAGTTCCCTTGGCATTGTGCGTGTGGAAATGCTCTTACTTTCACTATTAAACATAGCCTGGAGTTCTACTGTTGTTTTTCTTTGATTTGATTTCACCAAACGTTTTAGTGATCACCAATCACGATCATTCAGGATTTTTTTCCGACACTTTACTTCCTCAAAGGAGATGGGTCCCCACTATCCTTCCAGGTTTTAATAATGCATTGGACAGTTCTTAACCCGATTTTGGTAGTTTCTGCAATCTCCTTAGATGTTTTCTCTGCTTGATGCATGCCAGTGATTTGACCCTTCTGAAACAGACTGACATCTTTTCCACGACCACAAGATGTGTTTTTCGACATGGTTGTTTAAGAAATGAGAAGCAACTCATTGCACCAGTTGGGGTAAAATAACTTGTTGCCAGCTGAAACATAATCGGTCATGCAGTAATTATCCAATGGGAGGCTCGTACCTATTTGCTTAGTTAAATCCACGTGGCGACTTTTTTTTTGGCCAGGCTGTGTAATTTTTTTGTTCATAAATATAAAAATCTAACACTGTAGATAAAATACATTGATGACAAATACCATTTGTTTAATTTATTTGTGAAGCTTTCAAAAACTTAAACACTAACATATTAAATTTACGAACAATTTTTAAATCAATTTATTTGTAGAGCATACTACTACTACTGTAACAGAGGTTCTTTAGGCACTTAATTACTTTTCAGAATAAATAGCAGCAGACAGAATATGTTAGCCTGTCCAACACTGGTGGCGTCTTTATTAACAACTTCCGCTTTCCTCCTTCACACCTTTCCGGTACATTTCAACATAAGAGCATCAACATAAATCGCTTACAGACCTCCCATCCTACAGGAAGAAATGTACTTGTTTCAATCAAAAGAAACAGAAAACACATATCAACAGAACAGCAAACTAGAACACATGGGCCACAAGAGTCATACGTGTACAGACATTAGTATGCGCTCCCACATTCCCAGTATACCGACATAAGCCGCCACACAAAATTCAGCACACACAACAGTACCCCAAACACGATTTTCATGAAAGCACACCTCCAGCAACACCGTGACAGAACCCAACTACAACTCACAGTTTCAGTTCAGCCTATGCCCCCTTTTTTTATTAAACTCCATATACCTTCCCCTTCTAATGCACTAATACATTGCTCAACTACGGCTAACAAACATAATCTTTATAGCGAACAGGAACTTTGAGAAGCCTCCCTGAACGAGAAACCCCCGCACTGAGACCTCAACTCCTTCGTCTCTATCAGGCAACGCATCCACAGGAGGGATAGGAGCAACGGGCCCCTCTCAGAGTGTAAGGTTTCAATCTGTTATAATGAACCAAACTGCCCCTGGCCGGAGCAGCCGACTGGATCCTCGATGCAATATGTGATCCCTTGTTCCCCCTGATTGTCCAACAGTTCCAGGATCCAATAGGGACCCTTCCAATTAGGAGCAAGTTTCACCTGGTCCTCTGTCGGGTTATGAAGCCACACAAAGTTCCCAACCGCATACAGATGATAGCGAGTTGCTCGGTAAAGTTTCTGTCTTTCATGAGCATCCACAGCACTAAACCTGTGTCCACTGAAAGCCATACTCAATCTACCCCTGAGCGTAGACACAAAGTCACTATAGGACTGAGATAGGTCAGAGTGGGCCCCTGGAGGTGCCACCAAGACGTTCACGGGGACACGGGGACACGGGCCTCACGTCCATGTGTAAGAAAATGAGGGCTGTAGTTGGTAGATGCATGCACAAAGTGTTGTAGGCAAACGCCACAAGTTAGATATAGTCATCCCACTCAGCCCCACAAGTCAGCAAAGACTTGGCCAGCTGAACAATTAGAATTCGATTAAAACGTTCCACCATCCCATCCGACTTAGGATTTTATGGGGTGGTGCGTATTTTCCTAATCCCTAAGAGCTGGCACAGCTGTTGGATGATCTCTGCCTCAAACTGACGACCTTGATTACTGTGAATGACCTATGGGACTCCATTAATCAAAACATAATCCTCAAACAGACAGTTGGCCACCGACTGAGCTGTTTGGTTGGTGAGAGCATATAGGTTTAAAAACTTTGTAAAATAGTCCTCTACCACCAACACATACCTGTTGCCCTTGGAAGTTAATAGCAATTTGAGGATATCTGCCGCCACAGTGTGAAATGGTTTGACGACTGGGGACCCACCCATCGGTGCCCACATTGTTCACACCACTGTCTGATGTCTTTAAACACTGAAGGCCAGTAACAAGTTTTGGGGGCACTCTCAAACACTTTCTCAGCTGAGAAATGTGCCGGTACTGCATGCAGGTGCTGCAGGACATCCGACACCAAGGACTGAGGCACAACCACCTGGCACAGAGCATCTCCAGTGATGGATGAGGTCACTTGACAACACAGCAGCGCATTCACTACCCTCAGGTGGGAGCATCCAGTCCATAACATAGCAGCCAACCAGAACTGCCCCTCATCCATGCCTGAGAAGGTCAAACTCCACCTCCCTCGCACCAACTCAAGGCAATTCGTATATCTGGGTCAGTTTCCTGTAGTTGTCTCAACTACCCAGATTCATTTGTAAACGACGGCAGGAAATGGAGAGCATCCAGGCCAGGTTCAAGAGGGTGCACCTCCCAACTGCTGGGGCCACCGTGACAACGCATCAGCATTGCTGTGGAGCTGTCTACGGTTATGCTGAATGACCCAATCGAATGGATCAAGCTCCAAAAGCCATTGGGCCCTTTTCCTTGTAGGGTTCTTATCTAAAGCCACCCTTCGGAGGCCCAGAAGTTGTTTGACGTCAGTCATAATGGTAAATGCTGCCGGTCCTATGTAATGTCGGAACTGACGGACAGCCCATACCATTTCCCACAGCTCACTGTCAAAGGTGGACCAACTCCTTTCTGCTGGAGTGAGTGACTGACTGGCATATGCCTCCACTATCTCCAGTCCATCCTTCTCCTGAGCCAGCACAGCACCCACCACTTCCAAAGAAGCATCAGGGTACACTTAAAACATCTTGATAAAGTCAGGCATGGTGATAATTGGAGCAGATGACAAAATCTGCTTCATATATTCAAAAGCCTTGTCACATTCCGCTGACCACACAAACGTGGCATCTTTACAGGTCAGCCGGTGCAACGGAGCTGCATAGTCGGGCATAGTTCCTAATAAAACATTGATAATAGAAACAAGGCCCACAAAGGCTGTAACCTCTGTCGGGTAGGTAGGCGATGGCCAAGTCTTAACTTTCTCAGTGTTTCTGGGATCTGGTTGAATGCTGTCTTTTATCAATCCTCCTCTGCAACTTCCACCTGCGAGTAAACCTTAGAAACGTCCAGGGTACTGAACCAGCGGGCCCCTGACAGGGCATCTAACATATCATCTACCCTTGGAAGGGAGTGTGAGTCTCTAACTGTCACACTGTTCAAACAACGGTAGTCGATACAGAACCTCCAATCACCATTCTTCTTATTGAGGTCAGGAGGTGATTGATTTGACCGCTCTGGAATAAAACCCAGGCCCTCATCAATAATAAAATTAATGATATCTTTGTTTTTGCCATTTTTTTGTAGTGAAAGTTAAATGTTACCACTCCCAGACCAAAGCGCAAACGTGCACATTTACGGAACACCCCCTGCATCTGCATAAAATTGTTTGTTCCTGCTTTAGCGCAATGGACAGTGACAGTGTTTAGTAGCAAGATAAGAATAGCAGTGATAACCACGGTACCTTGACAAATAAAATGAGGGTTTCAAAAAATTAAAGAGAAAAAAAAGAACAAAAAAAGAAAGGATGTCAACCCATGTAACCCATTTTTCCTCTGAGAGGTAGACTATAGTATCAACCTGTTGGCTTAATGCCGACAGTGAAATAAAAGAGCTAGCTTAGCTACAGACTAGTGTTAGCCCACATTTCACCAGCATTTAATCAGTAAAGGGAACTCTTAAGCAAGATATTCATAAATTTAAATTGTCCCTGTACCTTTTACCACACTTCACATATGAGTCAGATTTAGCAGCAGCCCTGACTCCCCATACCAGCATACCTCCTCTAACTTGTCCCAGTGAAGAAAAGACATGCCAGTTAGCATCATTGCAGGGAGTCTATGGGGATTTCTCTGTCTCTCCTGCTCTTTTTACCACAACAAAACTGAAATACCTATTACTTAGAGGAATTCAAATTACTGTAGGTAATTTTGGTCAATATACTGCTCTGTAGTTGTCATTTATTGGTACATGGCATATGGGGCCTATATGGTCCAAAATTCTTGGCGGCACCCCTGGCTGCCAAGAAATTCTTTCCCAATTTAGGCCAAACGGCAATAAGTAATAAGCAAGATCATTGAAAGGGTTTACAGTAAGAAATAAAGCTGCTAGGACAAACTCTCACAGATCTATAAAACTACACGACATCATAGATAGACACTTGAACTAATGATCGAAATGCCTGATTCACAGCACCAACAACTTGACAGTTTAGTGTCATTTAGCCAAATAAAAAGAAACCACAGAATGTAAGTAGTTTGTGCAGACATTACCCCATGGGACAATGTTTTAGAACTTTTCTTTTTGACAGCGAACCTGAATAGAATAGAATAGAATAGAATAGAATAGAATAGAATTGAAATATCCTTTATTGTCGCACAGTGGGGACATTCTGGTGTGTCAGCAGCAAAGCCAAAGGCAAATGTAAGCATACGGGTACGCACAAGACTAGAAAACTATGAAGAACCCATAATCAAAAAGTTAGAAGCGACTGCAAGGTAAAGGAAAAAAATGACATCTCAGAGAAGAAGCAAGGGGGAGGAATGGATCACCATGGATCAAGAACCCCTCGTTGACCTTCTGTTCCTAACTGACAGAAATGTTTCTAAATAGTGATGACATAATGAGTTTATTAATCATGCTGGGATCTCTGCAACCCACAGATAGGCACTCGCCACCGCAGACAGTTGTGAGACTATTGCTGCATATGTATGAGCCTCTCCAAAAATGTCAGGTTTAGTGCAACAGAGGACCCCAGAATGCAGACAAGCAGGCAGCATGACGGTAGGTGAAAAGATTTAATCTTTAGAAAAAAACAAAAACTCACTCAAAAGAGGAGGCAGGAACAAAACAATAAACGGGCAGGCAAGACAGGCAAAGCATGATCCGAAAAACGAGGTGACATGATCTGAAAATGTTTCCACAACAAGTAACAGAACAGGTGTGTATTTATGGAGCGTGAACCAGGTGAAGCAAGAAGACAGATTAGCTAGGTGCAGGTGAACCGAATAAAGTTGATTGACAGGAGAAAACAAAACATGGTTAGAGCAGAATGGAAATCCAAGGATACAAACTAATAGAAATATAACTAGAAAAACATGAAACTAAAGCATAACCAGATTCAAAAAACCTAACTTGACAAAACATGAGCAAGAAGACAAAAACTAAAGCATGACCAGAAGCATGATTCAAAATCAATCAATAATAATAATTATAATAATAATAATAATAATCCAAGAACACCCACAAATAATGACAAAAAAGCCCTGAACAGTCAGTGTCCTCCAGCTCCAAAGAAAAACTCCACAACTCCAGCCTTCTCAGCCATCATCTTTGTGGGTTTCACTGCGCTGATCAGATATCAGTCTGTAAATCTCAAGTAGTTTTAGCTCATTAAAGGGAAATAGCTCTGTTTTCAGAGTATGTGTCTTTATTCTGTAACCCCAAACCACACGCACAGAAAGAAACACTCTCAACACCGAGTATGGTTTCACTTATCCCTGTATGTTGTGATGAATGCCAGAAAGCAGCTGAATGTAGGGAAGCAGTGAGAAGGCTTATGCACATATTATTTATGATAAAGAGGGCGGTATTCATATAAACCTGTACATATTTCAGCACACTTCCCTCCTGTGGGATTTGACAGGGATTTTTTTTTCCTTGTTTTTCTTCCCACCAGGTATTGAGTGTTATTCTAGCGGGCCCGGTCGACTCGTTTTTCAGCAGCGGAAAGAAACATGGCTGTCCTCGGTTTTGAAGACCTGTCCAGAAATCTGTTCCAGCGTTTCAGCTCCGCAGTAGTGTTGACAAACAGCAGTAACCACACTGACCTTCACCAACCTACTTCCCTTGGAGAGCAACCTAAATAAATGTTATTACTCTAGGCCTATTAATATTCTGATATAAATAGTAAAAAGGCCAATTTGCGTCAGGACTGTATGAGCTTTTTATGGTATCTCTGGTGTTTCAGCTGTCTGAAATTGCTGAAACCTCAGCAACCTAAAGGTAAAATGAAAGATTTCTGGAAACTTATTTGAAAAGAGAAGCTAAAAGAATGAAAATTCTTTCGAAAACGTCTGATAAATTCAACTAAATAAAGCCTGACAAGGCTAGTTAGTGTTGGCTGCTCTGTCCAGCGTTTAACAACAATGTGTTGTATTCTCCACATTTCTGGACAAAAACGTAGAACCGCAAGCGATAAGTCTTTTCATCCACTGAAAACATCCAGGCCAGGTAGATGTTCTCAGAACCTTCTGGTACAATTTATCTTATTGAACCAAACTGTAAGGTTAGGACCACGGTACCAAACATCTGTTTGGCACAAAAAAAAAAAAAACACCAAACACCGCATCACAAAAAGAACACCGTACCACACTGAAACATGATGGTGGCATCATTAGGGCAGTTTGCTAATCAATTAATCTGTTGACTATTTTTTATCGATTTTGAGTAAGCCCACTCCCTTGGATGAGATGCAACCCCACACATAAATTGTATCAGGATGTGTCACTGTTCGCAGAGCTCAGAACTGGGCTGATTGAAACTCACCTGTTCTTCTCTGGATTTTGAGCCTTTTTGAGCCCATACTGTAAACTTTTTACTGAAAGCGGGAAACAAAAAACTTTGCACCAGTCTTCTACTGTCTATCCATGTATTTTCTGCTAAATCTCAGTCTGTCTATGACGTTTATCTTGGAAAGAAGGGTATCATTTGATGACCTTGTTGTCACAAGCATGTTGTCCAAACATTTTCACCTCACAGTAAGTGCAGATGCATTAACATGTCAGTGCTTAACAAACTCTTAACAGGTAGAACGCGAGACAGTGAAAACTGGTTTTGTTATAAAATAAGCCTAAAGGTAATTAAAATAAGCCCATAAATGTATTAATCTGTCATTTTTACATCTAAAATTAAAAACAAACAAGTACATGTTACCAAATCTTAATAAATCACTTTCAGCATTCTATATGTAGTATATATTCTCAGCACTCTACCACACCATATACAGAGATTTTACACCACATAAAGTCAACTAAAAGAGGCCACCATCCTCTTTATATACCAGTTTTCTACAGCTGATCTGCTTTTATTTGGTTGATAACCATAAAACCTTGACTTTTTGTCAGATCCATTTGTCAGTCACTACATGTTTCTGTGGTGTTTGTAAAATAAGACCTTGAACATTCCTTCATGTATCACCAGCGCTAGCAAGCCCTTGAAATGGATACCAAACTTCCTTTATCCTGATCAGAAAATAAGCTATTAGCATTATTCTCAATATTCTCATTATACTCATGTGTCTGAAATCAGACATGATATCAAATTCTTTTGTAATGTTCCAGTCACAATCCATGCTTTATGACCATATACTGTATGCATGTCAGAATGCATATGGACAGGTAAACAAAGAACTTTGCTTTTTGGCTCAGCTCTTTTTTCACCAGGACAGACTGAAGTTGTGGCATTCCTTTGTGCTATCTCCATAGAATTCGTCAATAACAATAAACAGGATAAGAAACAAGGGACATACCTTGTGGAGATCTACCCACACTGGGAAGAAGCTGACTTTGAGCCAAGAATGCGGACATGGCTTTTGTTTTGAACAGACAGAGGCCAGATTCAAAACACTGGATCTGATTAAAAGCCTGACTAATCACAACATACCCATATAGATAAATTTTGAGAAATGCTTATCAACATACATTTATTCTAGTACCTCAATAGTAAAATTAATAACTGCAGAGTTTTAATTGTTTAGAAAGGTCTCTACATTTTCATCAGAGACTTTATCAGTGTTGTAGAATTTAATTAAGGTATGTTAATTTTACTCTATCCTTGAAGATTGATAAATCACATAATAATTCTATTTAACCCAAATCATTGAAACCATGCTTGCACACATTCACTCCTAGAGGCAATTTCGAAAGACCGATTAACCCAATATGCACATTGGACGGTGAAAGGCCAGCTGGAGAGAACCAATGCAAAAGTAGAGCACTGAAATTCTATGTAGAAAACAACATATTGGAAACGTAATTTGCTGACTTGCTCTTTTTCTAGGTTCATGTTTCCATGTTGTGTGAAAGCTGCTATGCTATTAGAAAACCTAAATCAAGATAAGATTTGTTTCTGTTTTTCTCTTGTACTCAAACTTGCTGCAGTTTTCCAGAGGATTCTCTGACCTTTTTTAATTTATTTTAGTTGAAAGCAGTTTAAACTGCAGGAAGACCAGAAAAGCACACAGCGTGTTAGGGCTTGCGAAATAGGACCCAAGAATGCAGACGAGCAGGCAGCGTGATGGTAAGTGAAAAAGGATTTAATGACAAAAAACAAAAAAACTCACTCACAGCAGGAGGCAGGAACAGAACAACAAATGGGCAGGCGAGACAGGCATGGCGTGATCAGAAAACAAGACTTGAGCATGAAAAATGTTTCCGCGCCGAATGACAGAACAGGTGTATATTAATGGAGTGTGACCAGGTGAAACAAGAAGACAGATGACTTCAACCAAGGCGTCACCGAGACCCTCAGTGACTTCAGCCGAGGCTGAGGCGTCGTCGAGACCCTCAGTGACTTCAGCCGGGGCGCCCCTCTTACGGCGTCCTCTGCGGCGTGTGGAGGAGGTTAAGGCGGACTTAGGGTCAGGCTGTGGTGTGTCAGGCCTGGAGTCAGGCTGTGGTGTGTCAGGCTTGGAGTCAGGCTGTGGTGTGTCAGGCCTGGAGTCAGGCTGTGTTGTGTCAGGCTTGGAGTCTGACTGTGGTGTGTCAGGCTTGGAGTCTGGCTGTGGTGTGTCAGGCTTGGAGTCTGGCTGTGGTGTGTCAGGCTGTAGACCTGGCTGTGGTGTGTCATGTTGTGGTGTGTCAGGCTGTAGACCTGGCTGTGGTGTGTCATGTTGTGGTGTGTCAGGCTGTAGACCTGGCTGTGGTGTGTCATGTTGTGGTGTGTCAGGCTGTAGACCTGGCTGTGGTTAGTCATGTTGTGGTGTGTCAGGCTGTGGACCTGGCGTGGGCTGCTCGGCAGCAGCAGCTCCCTGGAGTCCTGAAGTGGGCTGCTCAGTAGCAGCAGCTCCCTGGAGACCTGGCGTGGCTGCTCTGCAGTAGCAGAACTCTGGAGACCAGTAAAACTGCCTTACTGCAGTCTCATAAGCTCTCTCCATCTGCCTGATCCTCTCCATCAGCACAAGAGAGGAATACATGATGCTGGTCGTCCTGAAGCTCTTTATTTGGCCAGCTGGCAGAGAAACCACTGCTCCGGACGTCTCAGCAGCGGCCGTGGGAGACTCCTCCTCGCTGGCTGAAACACAGGAAGGTGCTCCACGCCGGAGTTTCTTGCGATGGCAAGAGGATGACGGCTTAGCTGCCGGCACCAAAGCAGGAGGGGAACGTCGGAACTGAGGCGGAGGCAGAGAGCAGCCCTCACGAACTCTCTGGGGCTGGGCCGCCTCACGCTCCATCTCTTCCAGCAGCAGTGGAGATGGCAGAACCTCCAAATCTTTGGGCAGATGCCTCATTGCGTCCTCCATCTGCCGCTGGACCCAGCAATCCTGGGCGCTTTTGTTCTGCTTGTCCGCGGGGTCCGATATGGTGGCCCATAGATGTCAGGTCAAATGTAAAAGGCGCAACACAAATACAAGAGCCACAACACAAATACAAAAGCCGCAACACAAATACAAAAGCCACAACACAAATACAAAGGCCACAACACAAATACAAAAAAACCACAACGGAAGTCACGCAACCTGCAACAGAAGTAACAGTGCCTGTTGAATGAAACAACGGGAAGAGAAGCTTTGCTTGCTAACAGCAGACAAATCTTGCCCGTTTGATAAGTGAATAAGTGATAAGTGAAGTCACACTGATTGGAACTATGAGTCTACAATGAGCTTTGACTTTGTTGCGTAAGTTAACTTACGCAGTTACAACTGCGTAAGTTAACTTACGCAGTTGTAACTGCGGTCAAGTGAGCCGACAGTCAGAAATACGTGGTCCTGCCAGCCGACACCAGCTCTCTCTTAAAGATTAGCTTCGCGCATACAAGGTGCATTACGGTAATGGAGCAGAAAGGACCCGATCCTGGCAACGGTTGAGAAAATAAGAGGAAAACAGGAAAGTAACCTTCAGAACATTTATACTTATTACATTTTTACAACTTTCACAACTTTCACATTCTGTTAGGGCTTGCAAAATAGGACCCCAGAATGCAGACGAGCAGGCAGCATGATGGTAAGTGAAAAAGGATTTAATGACAAAAAACAAAAAAACTCACTCACAGCAGGAGGCAGGAACAAAACAACACATGGGTAGGCGAGACAGGCATGGCGTGATCAGAAAACAAGACTTGAGCATGAAAAATGTTTCCGCGCCGAATGACAGAACAGGTGTATATTAATGTAGTGTGACCAGGTGAAACAAGAAGACAGATTAACTTGGTGCAGGTGATCCGAATACACTTAATTGACAGAAGAACAAAACGTGGCTGGACCAAAACAGAGACTCTTGAACACAAACTAACAGAAACTAGAAAAACATGAAACTAAAGCAGGATCAGGAAAACAACAAACTGAAGCATGATTCAAAAACCTGTGAGAACATATAAGAAAAAAACAAAAACCAAACAACCCCAAATCATAACACAGCGTCAATAATACCTTACCACATGAGATAGTCAGCCATGCCTTGGGCTATGAAGCACTCTCATGACACCACAGTGACTGGCTGTTGTGCTATTTGCTGAGAAGAGCCATGATGATCTTCCTCCTTGGTGTGTACAACCCAAACGTTTCTTCCAAAAGCAGCAGAAACAGGGACTGTTTGAAGGCAGGGAAACTGCCTTCAAACCATGTCAATTGGATTTACGTCCAGGCTTTGACTAGGCTAATTTAAAAGTTTTATTTTGGTTTTTTTAGCCATTCAGAGCTGGAATTGCTGATGGGTTGGATAAAAAAGTTCACATTTTTAAAGGACAGATTTTAGATTTTATTGCATATTAGAAACCTAAAACCATAAAACCTGAGTGACATATGTGCTGGTCCACTTATCAGTAAACCATGATATCATTTTAATTAAGTTAAACACAGAGGCTCGTGCAGTTTGCATTATGTTCAGATATTTAAAAACTGAAAACAGAGCATCAAGCAAAGATTGATAAAATTAAAGGTGTTAAAAAGGTTATCTTTATCATCCGATAGAATAAGCTCAGAGGCCTCTGACGCTACCTCATTGTCATCACCGTCTCCTTCCAGAATCAATTGAGAAATGGCGAGGCCATTACATACAGCTGGGGGTCTGTTTCCAACCAGCTCAGGCCAGGTGTAGTAACCTGGTGGGCTAGCCTGCGACAAAGCGGCTTGAGGGGGAAGGACCTACAGTAGATACACTCGTGTTTGGTGGTTAAGGTTTGTTCGAGCATGGTTCACACATGCCTGGGACTTTCCCATGAGGAAACTCTGTTACCGCAGGGGCAAAGTTTGAGACTTTCAATTCAATTCAATTCAATTCAGTTTATTTATATAGTGCCAATTCACAACACATGTTGTCTCAAGGCACTACACAAAAGTCAGGTACATACATTCCAATTAATCCTAATCATTGAACAGTGCAGTCAGATTCAGTTATTTATTCAAATTGGATAAAAAGTTTTTTCTATCTAAGGAAACCCAGCAGATTGCATCCAGTCAGTGACTTGTAGCATTCCCTACTCCCGAATGAGCATGTAGAGACAGTGGACAGTCACTGGCGTTGACTTTGCAGCAATCCCTCATACTGAGCATGCATGTAGCGACAGTAGAGAGGAAAAACTCCCTTTTAACAGGAAAAAACCTCCAGCAGAACCAGGCTCAGTGTGAGCGGCCATCTGCCACGACCGACTGGGGGTTAGAGAGAACAGAGCAGAGACACAAAGAGAACAAAGAAGCACTGATCCAGGAGTCCTTTCTATGGGAAGGAAAAGTAAATGTTAATGGATGTAGCACTGAAAGACAGGGCCATGTGGATCATCGGTAGAAGGTGAGCATTAAGATGTTGCCAGCAGAAGCTTGAACGATGCCCCTCTCCAGAAAGGTGTCACAGGTAGACACAGTCAGGCCAGGTGTAGCTTCTAGGAAGAGAAAAGAGAGAGAACAAAGTTAAAAGCTGAAATAACAGCAAATAATGCAAAATTGGAGAGTAGAGACACAAGTCCATTATCTAAAACCAGGATAACATAATTAATGACTTTCCCTAGTGCTGTTTTTATGTTATGATGAGCTCTGAAACCTGACTGAAACTCTTCAAACAGATCATTAGTGTGTAAATGCTCACACACTTGATTAGCTATTTTGGCTTGATTAACAATTTTCTCTAGAATTTTAGATAAAAACAGCAGATTGGATATAGGTCTGTAATTTATTAAATCATCTTAAACAAGCAAAAGTTTCTAAGGTAAAGGTTTAATTACAGCTGCCTTAAAGGCCTGTGGTACATATGCATTTTCTAAGGATAGATTAATCATATCTAAAATGGGGCTGGTATTCAAAGGGAACACTTCCTCAAATAATTTGGTTTGGTTGGGATTGGGTCTAACATACAAGTTGAAGGTTTAGATGAAGCTAATATTTCTGATAACTCA
Organism: Crenichthys baileyi; assembly: GCA_036173005.1. Classification (NCBI taxonomy): domain Eukaryota; kingdom Metazoa; phylum Chordata; class Actinopteri; order Cyprinodontiformes; family Goodeidae; genus Crenichthys; species Crenichthys baileyi. Next base: position 180,167 of record JAHHUM010001845.1, on the reverse strand, counting down.
GGAAGCTTCACAGGATCAAAGCAGTCCAAACACAGATCAGGTTCTACAGTTACTTCCAATGTTGTCTCACTTACTGAGGATGAAGTAATCATGTTTGGGAGTATGCCAATGATCTTATTTTCAATAGAATCAATTTTATTTAAAAAGAATCCCATAAAGTCATTACTGCTGAGAGCTGGGGAAATGGGTGGCTCAACAGAGCTGTGACTCTGCGTAAGTTTAGCAACTGTACTAAAAAGATTATTCTTATTCTCTTCTATTGATGATGAGAAAAACACTGTTCTAGCTTGGCAAAGTCTCTTTTTATGCAACAGTAGACTATTTTTCCAGATTAAGTAGGAGTCCTCTATGTGTGTAGAGCACCATTTTCTCTCCAATTTTCCAACATTGTGCTTTAAAGTACGCATCTCTGAATTAAACCAGGGAGCCAGCCTCCTATGAATAATCACCGTCTTTTTCAAGGGGGCTGCATTGTCTAATGCACCAGGCACCACGCTCTTGTCTGGGATTGTAAAGTTTTACATTCTGCTTGCTCCAGTGTGTGGCACTGGTTCGGGTGGTAAAACAGATTGTTGGTATTCCGCAACCTTGTCGGAACATTCGCTCGTCGTAATTTGCAGTGCACACTACTTTGTTTTTTTGTCTGACTTTGAACAGCCAAAATACTTCAGCATGACAACTGCTTGGACCCGACTTGTCAGTTATGTCCTTCGCTGGGTCTTAGGTGTTTTCTTCTTTGGGGAACTCATTTTTTTTCCTTTTTACAGTGATGTCCTACCTATTACATGAAGTAAAAGGCTACAGTTGCACAAACATCAGCCGTTAGCACGTCTGGTTGCTGCTGTGCTGTCTGCGTCAACGTAACTTTGCCTGGCTCTATTCCAGCCACGCAATTGGTCCAGTGTGGAGCAACTCCTATTATCATTGGCTATTCATCTTTTCTATATATTGAAGGACTATATCAACCCTTTCTCATATGTCTGTCGTGGAAAAATTATTTTGAGATATATATTGCTGTTGTTTTATCGCCCAGTTCTAGATGTATTATAGTGAAATTTCCTTTCAGGTGTGGAGTACTAAGTTAACTTAAACTCAAAGGTTATTAAAAATGCCCAAACAGGACTGGGTTATGAGGAAAGATTGTTATTTCTTTACACTCAATGCCATATGTCAGCACAAAGTCCATTGTATGCAGGCCATTTCTTTTAAATGGCCTGCATACTTCTACTATTTCTCTTTCTGGGTCCTTAGGATGCATTATTTTACTTTCATCACATTCTGCAACTCTAACCAGGTTCTCTTTCTAGTCCTCATCAATGGCACATAACCAATGTTACCAATCAGAGGGTCTTTGATGACAACACATCCTTAAGATCTTCTGATCTGGCCTTTTTAGGAATGCTTTCCACAAAGTAATTCCTTAAATACTGTTTCCTATGGTATAATACTGTAAATGAGTGACTTTTTTATTGCAGTGTTCACATAAGCGCCAAGGTTTTTGCTTCTTAGTTTAATTAGGGACTTCCATCTTCTTCTTCTCATAATGTCTTGTGTACGTGTGTATATTTATATAAGTTCAATAGCCTCCGGGAGACTCTTCCGTGTTGCCACAACATAGCCTGTGATTGGACAAGAGAAATCACTTACAAGGCCATGGTCACGCTGAAGAACTTGCGAGACCAGAGCATATAACTATAGAAGTTTTCCTTTGTCTACTCATTTTTTTAAAATATATTACATTCCATCCCTGCTCTGACTCAGTTTTCTACCGAGGTCGGTCAACACCTCGCCGAACTGAAAAACAAGATGGCGCCTATTGCGGACAGACTTATATTGGAATCCAAGGCTTGGTACAGAAAAACTTCAGAGGAAAAGAAACCAGAACAATCCCAAAATTGCAGTGAGACTTAAAAAGTTCTAAACTAAAAACACCTAGAGTCACATTATGTTCATATAAGTAAGTTCACAAAGTTACCTTTTTTTTTGTTTCACCTCCGTCACCTGCACAGCTCCGATTCGAATTACAGCTGATCCTTGGCAAGGGTAAGGATCACAAACAACGCATTCACTCTACTGTGTGAAAGAAAAAAAATTAAGTTTATTTTTTTTCACTGTTGTTTAATCACATGTTTGCTTTCACAGACTACATTTGCCTTACAATGCGACAGTGTTGGTCGGAACTCTGCAGCCAAGTCCGGATTAAAATGGTGTGGACAATGATGCCATTGTGTGTAAGTATATTACTGTGGTGTGTGTGTGTGTGTGTGTTGAATATTGTTGTTGCAATGCAAGTACTGTGGTCACACTATTTATTTATAACACAAAAATCTTCTCTAGCTGCAAATAAGACCTACTATGAGACGGTGCACCAGAATTTCCTGTCAGTCAGATCTTGTGGATAGGGCAACAGCCATTAAGAGTTCTGCCTGGTGTCGGTCAAGAAGGAAACAGGTAAGATTTATTGGATCATATTGTTGGTCAGTGGTATTGGGATGCTTACTTTTGGGAATTTATCCCAAAGTAAGGGGGGGGAGAAATGATTTTCTTCTGCAGGCCCGTCATCATATGACGTTGTTTACACCCACCCTTTGAAGCTGACAAAATTTTAGAAAGCTTTAACTTTGGCTGTCACATAGGGTGAAAGGAAGCGGGAAGAGACTCAGCGCATGCGCTACAGCCGACTAAAAACCACACGAAGGGAGCCCAGATGTCAGTCAAATGAGCGTATCTGCCTAAATTTCAGTGCAGCTGTGACAATTTTCAGCCTAGCGGCCCGCTACGCTGACAAGAACCCTGTTATTTACATTTAGTGTTTGTAATTAGTTTATCCAGTCTACTGTAGGTCAGTGATATTTTAAAGAGACTTGATTATTAATGCTGAGCACTGTTCATTGACACCATTTATAGTTTCTGTCTATCAACCTATGATTTATGTGTTTTAAAAAAACAATCTTAAAATTCAATTAAAAAGAAAATTGAAACATGTAATCAGCCCATTTCATAGACTGCTCTGGCACAACTTGTGCATGCTACATACCACATTCTAAACTGCATTCTATGTACATATTTGTTTTCTAGGGATGTTTTAAATATTCTAAAAGTGCTTCAAGTTTTTCTATTAAGAGTTTACCATTTTTTCTCTAAGGGTGTTTTATTTAGTGATCGCATATAAAATTTATATATTTTGCTCATAATTAATAATAGTGGATCTTTTTTTGTGTTTTTCTATTTCATTATGGGTGCCACCATGCTGAAACCATTAAGGCACACAGTATTATTGTGAATACTTTTTCACTTTTTCAGCACGTAACTAGCCCGCACAGTTTGTCCGATATGGTTCAAAACATATGGAAACCTGCGAAGTAATTGGGGAGAAGTGTGCTTGTTTACAACCTTTACAAAATTCAAATGATTTTCAAGTTAATTGTGAAAAACCTTGCCGCTGACTCAGCGCTTTACCTTAGGAAATGAATGGAACCCTGAAAAGTGTGGATTATTAAGTAGGCGGTTTAATAGCCCTCTGATGCCCTTTTTCCACTGGCTCTCCATACCGGTACCCAATTTTTGGTCCCTGCACCTGAGCAGGTCTGACCAGGTCCTCCTGGCACACCCCCCTCACATCAGAACCCCTGAGCCTTATTTTATAAGTTCTGGCTGGGCTGTGGTCCAGATAATTCTCCCAGTGGATCATTTTATACACAGAAAAAACAAATATAATATAAGACATTCTTGCACATACAATAATACAAACATTAAGTATTTAGTAAAAAAATTTTTTCCATTTAATTCTTTATTTTTTATCCTTTTACTCAAATTATTATAATAAAACAATGTAACACAGTAACATTAATAACAGCACAGGACACTTCACTGAAGGCTGGAGGCGGGGCTTCAGCCGCCATAGCTTCGGCCGTCAGTGGAAACACAACTGGTACCATACTGAGTAGAGCGGGCCCGAGTGGAGCGGAGCCGTAATGCCTAAAATGGGCCAGTGGAAAAGGGGCATAATTTAGCCATATTTTGTCGCACAGCCGAAACAGAGACGTCATGTAAAGTTTAATTGGGTCATAAGGGATAAGCATAGTGTGAGGAATCACCAAAATATTTTTGCCAAAATCACTGTTGAAATAAAAGGATAAATCTGATTTTTCACAAAAGTCTCTTCCACTCTAGGTTTCGAGGTCATCCACTCTAGCAGGCAGACCTGAAAATTAATTCAAAAGATTTTGAAAGAAATGTCTTTTATGTTTGCAATGCACATGGCACCGAGAGAAATTATACATCAAAACGTAGGCATGTCTGTCTTCTTTTACCCAATGTGACCATCATTGTGCATGCCCTTACACTTTTCTGTCCAATGGGCAGTGACCAAAGTGAAGCTGAACTACACATTATAAATCAGCTCTGCTATTTTTTCAAATGTCTTGAAGTTGCACGAAATTTCAGCAGTACTTAGTTTTTGAACAGCAACTATTTGTTAAAGCACGTCATCTTCAGAATCTTGCAGCAGCTAGGTGTCTGCTGATAAACTGACAGTCTGTCTCCCTCTCCTCTCCCATCCTCTCTCCCTCAAAATCTAATAACAGGTTGTCTGTCTTCTGAAACATTTGTAGTTTCAGCCCTCCCCTCTGTGAAGATGTTGTAGGCTAAACAAACTACACAAGTAGATGACCAGATTATCCAACATGCCTTGGTCAGCGCATGTATGTGCAAGCGCACACCTTCACATCTTTTCTCTATGAACCTCTGTTGTAAGCATGCATGCCAAGTGTGCGTCGTCTTTACTTCTTAGCAAAAAGGCCAATCAGCTTCTGTTACCAAGCTGCTGTTTTTGCACTTTTACACCTTGTAGTACTTTTTGTAGTATCTTATGTGACTTTTAGTACTTCTGCTGATAACTTTAACTTATATTACACTATTTTTAGAATTCATGTCTTCAAATGTAGGTACTTGCATACTCTTTAACCTGTTTGCAAAAGCATACCGGTACCGGTATGAACAGGGCAACACAGAGCAACACCCATTTTTCGCCGTATCTAAAATTAGATCAAATGCCGCCAGATTTTTTTTTCCCTAAATCCCTTGCAAGAGGAGGTTTTAATGTTCACAAAACAATTCCCCAAAGGAGTTTTGCACAAATACTTTTGGTTTTACGGCAACTTAAACACACGCAATGACATTCAAATGTGATACAGACATGCCTGACTCTGAACAAAATGCTACAGAAAACACCTTTTTTTTGAAGCATCCCCCTCATGTCTAGTATCATTAGAAACTAGAGAAACTCACCCTTCCAACAACATATAGCTGGTCTTTTTTTTTTTTTTTAACCGTGTCCTGTCTGGCAGAGTAGCGCTCAGAATTGTTTTCTGAGTGCCAAGAAAAACTCCAACAGATTTACTTTCCCAAGTGGAGCATTACAGCTAACGCTTTACAGCTCTGCGTGATATTTATAAAAAGAAACTTTATTAGAAACTACTTTGGAATTATTTCAGTTGTTACAGACACGGAGACAGAAATGAAAAGGAAAAAAAAAAGAAGCACCAAAGAGAGAGAAAGGGTGGGCAAAAAGGAAAAGGGGAGAGAAGGAGAAAAGAATGGAGGAAAGAAAGAAGGATGAAGAGAATACAAGATAACACCCCGTTTGCTTCTACACCTGCAGAAAACATTCATATTACCAGCTTTTTTACCGAAAAGTGCACGGTACTTATCAATGCAAGATGTATCTAGTGGTAAATGTGGCTCAATATAGAACATTTGTGTATCTGTTAACACCTGAATCTAAACACCTGTGGGTCTGAGTGTGAGCGCAACAAGGTTTCTCCATAAAAATATGCAATAGTGAGTGTGAGGAGCCACAGACCTGCCTCCCTGGACCTGGGACGGATACAGAGGAGATCCGAGCCACAGACTTCCAAAGGCCCCCAGAGCACAGGAACCCCAGGGTAACCACCGGCGGGACTACTGCAACCCCCCCAGAGAAGAGCAGGGGAGAGTCCCAGGGGAACCACCCAGCAGCCACAGTGCAATCCAAGGCAATCCAAACGATCCTGAGAGGGCAGAAAAGCCAGCCCCAGCACCAGACCACCCCCAAGACCCGAACCCCAACCTCAGCCCAGATTCTGACCAGAAGGCCCGCTCCCTCTCCCGACCTCTGACCCAGACGGCAAATGGCAAACGGGGGTGTGAGAAGACCCCAAGCCTACCTCCGCCCGCTTAAATGTGGTGTTGATGCGTATTGTTGTAGTGTGCATTTAAAAAGAAAAACGGGTGGGGAAAAGTGTCTGCCACCCCCCACCACCCAAAACTCTCAATATCTACATGTAACTTAACACTTAGAGGTGAGCGCAGGCACCAGAGGTTAGGGTAATAAAATACCCTCCTTCTTGATGCTATTGAACGCGCGCACACCCAAGGCCCTGCATATGAATGCCATGAATATGTTATAAATGAGTGTTTAAGTTGTACAATAAAATTGGGGCACGGGCTGCCATGGGACTGCAGAGATGGAAAACCCTTGCGGCACTCCAGAGATGCACCTGCACCCCAAGGCCCTACATGAGTGGTAGTGTGATGGAGTGGGTGGAGGGAGGTGTCCAGGGATGGGTAGGGAAGGACTGGAGGGCAAAATGCTCTCCCAGGGAGCCAGCTCCCCGGCTGAGCCCAATAGGCACCTCTGTTGACCGAGTTCCAACAAAGGACGGAGGCATAAGCACATCCATCTGGCAAAAGGTTAGGGACAGGGACCAGGCCCTGAGAACCAACTGAAAACCGAGACCAACAGCCAGTGCTTTAGCACCTTCTTCAGTCGTGCGTATTATATGCACAAAGTCTGTGTAAAATCACTGGCCTTTGGATTGTTGTTTTTATCTCGATAATCAATCATTTATAATGGCACAGAAGAGAACAAGAATAGGGAAGATAATTTGTGGTAGTGCAATATGCCTATTTGTTTCGAGAAGAATGGCTGGAAAAGGACTACCCTGGCTGTAAGGTGTTCATTGTATTCATCAGAGAAGTTTTTCATTGAAAATTCGTTTTTGCTCATTTCTATAAATAGTTTTTCAAAGAATGTTATTTTTGCACATTTGCATAATTTGTTATGGATTGTTTCTTTTTTTCAATAAAATTCCATCAGTTGGAGACAAAAGGACACGATTTAGTTAGATTTATTGTCATTATATTGATTTTATGCTGTGCAATCTGGCACATTTTGATTATACACAGGGTAAATGTCATGACCAAAGGCTATGTCAAATGCAGATGGAGTCCTACGATAGAATTCAGCCCTTTTATTTGACCAGATTCCCTTTTATGAGGTGAAAAAGGCATTTGGCACAGTTTTGGCACATTTGGCTAAACTGTGCCAAAATGCCAGCTCTGCCTGGCACATTGCCCACTAAAACTTCTGTGGAACAAATGTGGACTGATTCATACCAAATTTGCTGCAGTTAGATGTAGATAGATACAATCTGAGGCTTGTCCTAGGATTTCAAAAGGATTTTCATGGTGTCATACAATGTTCATTTAGTAAATTTTGGCGAGGCGCAAAGAATTTTATTTTTTCTTTGTTTAATCACAAATAAATCAGACATAATAACAGATGCAATGGGGGTTCCATGGGAAAAATATTATTTTATGTCTTACCTTCATACAGGTACTAATTAGACTTTATAACTGTAGAGCTGTACTTGATTTATTTCAGTTATGTCATTTCAGGCAGAAATTTCTTCAAAAATCCTTAGGGCTTAATAGGTTAAGCCAATGCAACTATACTTGTACTTTTACTTACTGTAGTACTTTCTGTAGTACTGGTAATTTTGTACAATTCAATGTTCTATTTTGACACACATCAACCGATTTCAAGCGTTCCACTTTCATACTGGGATTTCCTTTGGCTTCTTGCATCCTTAGCTTTAACCCCCTTTGTATCATTCATGCCTTCAAGCATATTTCAGTTTACATAGCAGAGTAATACCTTCAAGTTATAGCAATTATGACATCTTTGATAAACTTGAACTCTTTTTTGTAATTTGACTTTTACTTTTTACTAATGCTTGCAACTACTTTAGGTAGTACTGTTAGTTTTCTACACATTTCAAAAGATTCTGTAAATTAAACAGTGATCCCAGTATTGCTAACTAGCAAAATGATTAGGAATAATGTTACTGACACAGAAATAGCATTCTAGCTTGCTTTAGCAATAGCACGTTTGCCTGGTAACATGCTAATTATTATATTCATTCTAATGTCTTAAGAATTGTTTTAATGAAAAATGGTTTTGAAATATTAAGAAAAGCATGTTAGTATTAGCCTGCTAACAAGCTTACATGCTAATGCTAACAAATTATCAAAGCATGTTTTCTCTGCTAGAAAACCAGACCACCTCCAGCCCTTGGATGTGCCTAGAAATCCTGTCCAGAATCCAGAGCCCACACGCAGCGAGAGTCCAGCCCCATCTCCTCGAGAGGGGCTGGACTCTCTTCTACTCTGGAGTGGCCCATGGGGAGAGGCGGTGGGCTGGAGTGGGTTTGCTTGTTGCCCCCAGCTCAGCCGTCTCGTGTTGGGGTTTTACCTCAGTGGATGAGAGAGTCTCATTCCTGCGCCTTTGGGTTGGGGACAGGTCTCTGACTGTCATTTTGGCCTACGGGCCGAGTGGTAGTGCAGAGTATCCAGGTTTCTTGGTGTCCCTGTCGGGCTGCTGGATAGTGCCCCTCCTGGGGACTCCATTATTCTGCTAGGGGACTTCAACTCCCACGTGGGAAACGACAGTGACACCTGGAGAGGCGTGATCGGGAGGAATGGCCTCCCCAATCTGAATCCGAGTGCTGTTTCGTTATTGGACTTCTGTGCTAGTTACATATTGTCCATAATGAACACCATGATCAAGCATAAGGGTGTTCATCAGTACACTTGGCACCAGGACACCCTAGGCAGGAGGTCGATGATCGACTTTGTTGTCGTGTTGTCAGACCTTCGGCCGAATGTTTTAGACACACGGGTGAATAGAGAGGCTGAGCTTTCCACTGATCACCAGTAAGTTGGATCTGCTGGAAGAGGAGAAACCCGGACAGACTTGACAGGCCCAAGCGCGTAGTGAGGGTCTGCTGGGAACGTCTGTCAGAGCCCTCAGCCAGGGATGTATTCAACTCCCACCTCCAGAGAGCTTTGACCAGATTCCGGGGGATGTTGGAGACATAGAGTCTGAGTGGACCATGTTCTTCGCATCTATTGTCGATGCTGCGGCAGCAATCCCCGAACCCGGTGGTTGACACCGGCAGTAAGGGACGTTGTCAAGCTGAAGAAGGAGTCCTGTCGGCTGTGGTTGGCTTGTGGGACTCTTGAGACGGCTGACGGGTACCGTGACGTCAAGTGTGCTGCGACCCGGGCTGTGGCAGATGCAAAAACTCGGGCCTGGGAGGATTTCGGTGACGCCATGGAGAAGGATATCAGTTGGCCTCGAAGCGATTCTGGCAAACCGTCTGGCACCTCAGGAGGGGGAAGCAGTGCTTCGCCAACACTGTTTACAGTGGCGGTGGGAAGCTGCTGACGTCGACTGGCGACATTATCGGGCGGTGGAAGGGGTACTTCGAGGATCTCCTCAATCCTGCAATCATGCATTCCCTGGTGGAAGCAGAGGCTGGGACTCAGAGTTAGACTCTTTCCTCACCCAGGCTGAAGTCACTGAAGTGGCAGGCCTCAGGGGTGGATGAGATCCGCCCTGAGTACCTCAAGTTTCTGGATGTGGTGGGGCTGTCCTGGTTGACACGCCTCTTTAACATTGTGTGGCAGTCGGGGACAGTGCCTCTGGACTGGCAGACTGGGGTGGTGGTCCCCCTTCATAAGAAGGGTGACCGGAGGGTGTGTTCCAACTATAGGGGATCACACTCCTTAGCCTCCCTGGTAAGGCCTACGCCAGGGTATTGGAGAGGAGAGTCCGGCCGATAGTCGAACCTCGGCTTCAGGAGAAGCAAGGTGGTTTCCGTCCCGGCCGTGCAACACTGGACCAGCTCTATACCCTCTGCAGGGTACTCGAGGGTTCATGGGAGTTTGTCCAACTGTTCCACATGTGTTTTGTGGACCTGGAGAACACATTTGACTGTGCCCCTTGTGGCCCCCTATTCCAGGAGTATGGAATAGGGGGCCCTTTATTAGGGGCCATCCGGTACTAGCGGAGCAGGAGTTTGGTCTGCAGATGGCACTAAGTCGGACCTGTTCCCGGTGCATGTTGGATCCGGCAGGGCTGCCCTTTGTCACCGGTCCTGTTCATAACTTTTATGGACCGGATTTCTAGGCTTAGCAAAGGGCCAGAGGGGGTGTGTTTGGGGACCAGTGGATTTTGAGGCCATGGTTCTTGACCGGAAAAGGGTGGCTTGTCCTCTTCAGGTTGGAGGGGAGTTCCTGCTTCAAGTGGAGGAGTTCAAGTATCTCGGGGTCTTGTTCACGAGTGAGGGAACTACCCTCACCTATTGTTATGAACTTTGGGTCATGACCGAAAGAACGAGATCCCGGATACAAGCGGCTGAAATGAGCTTCCTCCGTAGGGTGGCTGGGCACTCCCTTAGAGATAGGATGAGGAGCTTGGCCCTCCGGGAGGGGTTAGGAGTAGAGCCACTGCTCCTCCACATTGAGAGGAGCCAGCTGAGGTGGCTCGGGCATCTATACCGGATGCCTCCTGGACGCCTCCCTCGGGAGGTGTTCCAGGCACATTCCACTGGGAGGCGGCCCAGGGGACGCCCCAGGACACGCTGGAGGGACTATGTCTCTCGGCTGGCCTGGGAACGCCTTGGGCTACCCTCAGAGGAGCTGGAGGAGGTGTCTGGGGAGCGGGACGTCTCTGTTGAGTCTTCTGCCCCCGCGACCCGGTCCCTGATAAAGCGGAAGACGACGTGTACGAGTTTTCTCTGCTATTATTTAATGGAAAGACATCGTTCAAGTTTTATTTTATTTGAGAATATTAGCCCTACGACATATTGAATTCCCATGATGATAACCTGTTTCTGAATTATTGCAAAATTTGTGAATAAAACGTTTCCAAGGAATACATAGGATTTAACAAAAACCTAGGTAACACATTTTTCTAGTGAAAACTTACCATTCAGTTTCTCATAAAATTATAATATTACATCAAATTGAGAAAAGATTTTTAACACTGAAATATTTTGTTATGACGACCATGGTATGGCCTACTAATCATGGGGAAATTTGCTGACTTATAATATGTGTAAGTTGTAATAATTGTTCTACTTACCTAATATAATGTAAACGTTATGCTTTGGTTATTCAAGTCCTTGTTTCCAGGCAAAGAGATTCAATTTACCTAACTATAAATAACATACAACAACTCTGTAATTAAATTTCAGATATATTGTGTTGAAAAGCAAAAAATAGTACAACCATAGAACAGGGGCCCAGTCCTCCTCCTCTCGTGGATGAAGAACCCCGAAAAAGGATAAACTGCAGTTTATATATTCTTGGCGCCACCTGTTACAAAGAAGGGAGATCACACATATAATGTTATTTAAGATTTATGTTAGCCTGAAGCAGCTTTAAGTGGTTTGAACAGTGTGGTCAGCTGGTGTGATGAACCCTAATATAGTGTGCATGCAGCAGTAAAACTTCTACAAAGGTATATAATAAGCATGTTTAATATTTTCTTCCTATGTTCCTGTAAGGAGACATCGGTAACTTTAAGAAAACTCTAACAATAACCAATCCATTTCTTTAAAACAATTCTAAATCAAGCCATTCCAATTTTAGAGCAGATGATAAATTGATTCCAGCTTAGATACTTGCACACCCATAACCTCCTTAAAAGCATGTGGAAATTATTCTATAATGAGGACAGCAGAGTAGTTGGAAAACCTAAATCAAACTCTGATTATTTGAAATTCCTTTGGTCTCCCTCCTTCTTTTTCGTAATGCTGTTGGCATTCACCATAACCAGCTCAAATCTGTCTAGAACTATCTTAAATATTATCCATGTACCTTTGGTGTTTTTCATGTTAGTTTGGCAAAAAACAAATGTGTGAGTCCTCCCTCTACAATTCCTCCCCCACAGTGGAGCCTGCCGTGAACGCACAGGCTAGTAAGCAGGACCACCGATGATGACGGATAAAAGGCTACAACACATTAACTGGTAAGGACGAAACATCTATGATATGCTTTACATTCACTATGACCTGGCCATTACATTGCACAGCTGCAGCACACTGCTAAGACATTCCTCCTGTCTCTGATTGGTTATTTCTGACCAGCAGCAGTTTATTTCTCCAAATGGCAGTAGGACCACTGGGAGGAGCCAGAGGACCTTGATTTTGTTTTACAGATTATCACTCTATATTCTACTGTCAGGACATAGAGACAGTTCATAGTTTTTACTGTAAAGTACAATTAATAATAATGAATTCTGATGTAAATATAAATACTGATATTAGTTTTTGCTTTTTACTCTAAATTTTTTCCTATAACTTTTTTAATATGTATAAAACATTCTTGTCTGAACCATCTTACTTATGAACATTCTTGAATCTTTTTCAGTGATTTCTTTGGATCTTTTTATTTATATTTTTTAATTTGTATACATTTGGACTTCCTTGAGGGCTCTTTCGTGTTACTTGGTGATCACAGTTGTCTAGGATTTTAGAGAACTTTTGTTATTTTCTTAAAGAGAAACTAAACACCAGTTCAATCCTGTAGAGACTCACAATAAGAAACACAAAATGAGATTAGAGAAGTTACACAATGGATGTTTATTTGTTTGGCGCTCAGACCCCAGAGGAAGACATGCATGCTGATAATGCATGAACTGATGAACGTCTTAGGATTAGAATTAGAATAGTCTTCCCCCAAAAGGCCGAGGCCAAACCGAGGCTGAAATGTAATAGAATGGTTAAAAGATGACAGCAGGAGAGGAAAAGTAAAATGCCAGAGATACCGGGCTATGAAGTACAGGGGTTGGACAATGAAACTGAAACACCTGTCATTTTAGTGTGGGAGGTTTTCATGGCTAAATTGGACCATCCTGGTAGCCAGTCTTCATTGATTGCACATTGCACCAGTAAGAGCAGAGTGTGAAGGTTCAATTAGCAGGGTAAGAGCATAGTTTTGCTCAAAATATTGAAATGCAAACAACATTATGGGGGGACATACCCGAGTTTTAAAAGAGGACAAAATTTTTGGTGCACGTCTTTGCTGGGCATCTGTGACCAAAAACGCAAGTCTTTGTGATGTATCAAGAGCCACAGTATCCAGGGTAATGTCAGCATCCCACCAAAAGGGGACGAACCACATCCAACAGGATTTAAAGTGGACTCAAGGGAAAACGTCTGAAAGGGATGTTCGGCTGCTAACCCGGATTGTATCCAAAAAAACATAAAAGCACGGCTGCCCAAATCACGGCAGGAAATTAAATGTGCACCTCAACTCTCCTGTTTCCACCAGAAACTGTCCGTCGGGAGCTCCACAGGGTCAATATACACGGCTGGGCTGCTATAGCCAAACCTTTTGGTCACTCATGCCAATGCCAAACTTCGGTTTCAATGGTGCAAGGAGCGCAAATCTTGGGCTGTGGACAATGTGAAAATGTATTGTTCTCTGATGAGTCCCACCTTTACTGTTTTCCCCATATCCGGGAGAGTTACGGTGTGGAGAAGCCCCAAAAAAGCGTACCACCCAGACTGTTGCATGCCCAGAGTGAAGCATGGGGGTGGATCAGTGATGGTTTGGGCTGCCATATCATGGCATTCCCTTGGCCCAATACTTGTGCTAGATGGGCGCGTCACTGCCAAGAACTACCGAACCATTCTTGAGGACCATGTGCATCCAATGGTTCAAACATTGTATCCTGAAGGCGGTGCCGTGTATCAGGATGACAACGCACCAATATACACAGCAAGGACTGGTGAAAGATTGGTTTTTATGAACATGAAAGTGAAGTTGAACCCTCTCCCATGGCCTACACAGTCACCAGATCTAAATAAATTTTTGAGCCACTTTGGGGGTTTTGGAGTTGCGAGTTAGGAACGTTTTCCTCCACCAGTATCACGTAGTGACCTGGCCACTATCCTGCAAGAAGAATGGCTTAAAATCCCTCTGACCGCTGTGCAGGACTTTTATATGTCATTCCCAAGACGAATTGACGCTGTTTTGGCCGCAAAAGGGGGCCCTACACCATACTAATAAATTATTGTGGTCTAAAAACAGGTGTTTCAGTTTCATTGTCCAACCCCTGTATATATATATATATATATACATTAATATTATATATATATATAATATATATATATATATATATATATATATATATATATATATATTAAAAAGTATGGAGAGAGAGAGATAGTAATATTATTATAATATAATAAATATTAGAATAAATGTTATAATAAACAGTAGCCAAAGGGAGACACAATAGAGGACCTTTAATTGTTAGGATGTGCATTGAGTTCCGGAGTAGTCCCTGCAGAGAAAGAAGGGAAAAAAATCTCCCAAAAATTCACATATACAGAAACATTAAGTACACATAGGATGAAGGGAAAAGGTTTGCTTAAATATTTGTGGGGGGCTTGAAAAAAAGCCGTTTTTTAATTTAGCCCTGAAAAGGACTGTTCAATCATGCTGGGGGGGTGCCATTGGTACTGCTCCCTCCTCCATAAAGGTATTCTTTGGGGGTTTCCCCTGGCCACCCCTTCCCTCTGTTGAGGAGTTGTTGGCAGCTCCCCAAACCCCAAAACCAGCAGTGGCGGCTGTGCAGCTGGGGGAACCCCTCACAGGGGTGGTTTAAATCACCCGCTAAAAGCACGCATGAATTTGGGGAAGAACACATGTTGCCTTCACAAAACAGCCCACAAATTTCCCCGTGCGTACAAGAGGGGTGAACGGGAGTAGTTTTTCTTTCCGGTCCCATCCCGCTCCCAGAAAAAAAAATCTTGTCCCACCCCAAATCCCAGGCCAGCAAAAAAAAAAAAATCCTATCCCATCCCACTCCTGGTAAATTGCCTCCCCCTCCCATCCCGCCCCCTTTAGAACGACTCCAAAACTCCTGGCCACTACCATTTTGTTTTTTAGTTAGTCTTTTGGCAATTTTTTTGTTTGAAGGGACCGGTTAGGTCCCTGTTTTTAGCTGTAGTAAAGGCCAGTTAAAAAGTATAAAGAAAACAATGAAGAAATAAAAAATAAAATTAAAAAAAGGAAAAAGACCATGCCTATCTTAGCCTGAATTTAAAAAAAATTGGGACATTTTTGTATTTTACCCTTTTTATTAAGTGATTGTTTCCTTTTGAACAATGACATTACCTTTATTTTCAAATTGCTGAAAAGAAAAAAAAATGCACCTAGCAAGAGAACTGTACTTGGGAAAAAAAAGTGCAAAAAGGCATTACCTTCACAATTTGGGAAAAACTGTACCCAATGGTTCACAGCCCTGGTCCTCAGGGACTCCTTCCCTGCAAGTTTTAGATGTGTGTCTGCTCCAAACACCTGATTCAAAATTTCTGACATGACCCCCGGATACAGGAATCAAGAATGGAGGGTCTAAAAACGGACAAAATTAAAAACAAAAAAAAATCATCATTAAATAAAAAAAAAGTTGTGAATGTCCCATAAGTAAAGTAAATGTAACATGAAAGAAATGTAAACATTAAATTTTGCCATTAAATTAAAGGGTACCATTTATTTATTTAATACATCATTAGAAACAATAAATGTACCATTATATCATGAAATGGACTATTATGCAATTAAATGTGCCACTGAATAATTAAAATATAATTTTAAAGACGGAAAATGACGTAATTAGTGGTCAAACCTAATATTTTAATGTAATGTATTAAAATAAAAAAATTTTCACATTTAATGGTACATTCAATTTTTTTGGGATTTACAACGTATTTATTTAATATCTTCCCCGATGAAACTTTCTACGGAGCCCGCGAGGGGGACATGGGGGAATTTTTTTTTTTTTTGCGTCCCCCCGAATACTTTTGGGGTTCGCTCGCAATATTTTTGTGTTCCCACGCAATACTTTTTGCGTTCTCACGCAAAAACGGGTTTTTGCGTTTTTACGAAAAACTTGCGGGATAGTTCCAAAACCAGATAACTGCAAAAATGGAAAAACACTACACCCGTTTTTGAGATTTATTGAGTTTTTTTTTTTGAAATCGGCCTTAAATTTAAAAGATCTTTAATCAGGCTTAAAGACAGTTATTTTTCCACATGCTGTCTAAAAACTACGAAACTCTGGAAAATAATACGCCACGAAACCCCCCATCTGTTGACACTTTTGGTTATTGCTGCTGCATGATGTGTACTTTTTTTTTCACGCCATTAGTGCTTTTTTTTTTTATCTGGATTTGAACGGGGTTTTTCTTATCCTAAGCATTTAAAACGCATTGTTGACTACATCTTAAAACCTGCATATGACAAAAAAAAACCATATCAATGCCATATCAGTGCTGTTTGTTTTGTAAGCAGTTTGTCAAATGTGCTGCTGTTCTAAAATGCACAGCTTTCTCAAGGCGATTAACAACTTTTGCGAGCAAACGCAAAAGTATTGCGTGGGGATGCGAAAGAAAAATAAATTCCCCCATGTCCCCTCGCGGGCTCCGTACCATTCCCCTCTACTGTGGCAAAGGCTCTTAAATCTTTAGTGCACATGCGAGCAATTTTGTTGGTCAGATAGACTTGACACGTGATGGTACTTTTTGTTTGACGAATGAAGAGATGCAGGGCTGATTCAATCCAGAATTTACCTTACAAGTGTGCCTTAGTCACTGGTGTACTTGATTACGACTAAACACGTTTTACAAGCAGCATATGCGTGTTAACACCGTTGCATTCAACTCTCCTGAAGTTCGGTAATATTTGCGACTTTCCTGTTGCTCTATGAGTTTAATAGATAAGTCCTTACTTCTGACTTTACGTTGCAAATCCAATTTTACCACGTCCAGTTCTCCACCTGCGTTTGCTCCCTCCATTCTGAACGCAGGTGGAAAACTTCGATCAGAAGCACTGCTGGCTTGTGGGTCATGTAGTTCGTTTGACTCGTATTATAGTATATGCTTCTTGGAAAAAAACTACACAATGGCGGCGTCGAGCCTGTCTTTCCAAAGACAATTGATCCTAGTTTATTTTCCCACCTATTGGTTAGCTCCCGCTCCCGTCTGCTCCCGTTCACTTTTTATCCTGTACCGTCCCAATCATGTAATCTTTACTTATGCTGTCTCCCGTCCCGTGGGATTCCCATGGGAATCCCGTGACCCGTGGGATTCCCGAAAAAATGTCAGCCTCTAGTGCGTACCTCAACGACACGGCGATATCACCTCCACTGTGAGGTCAGGATGCCGAAGGAGTCCTCCACCACAAGGCGGGCCCGGGAGAGGCGGTAATTAAAAACCCGCTCCTCGAGGGACAGACGGCAGCGTTCGGGGAAGGGCCGCATCATGTCCCTCCGTAGGGGGAATGCCTCGTCAGCCACAGAGACATGGGGCTGGGGACCACTTTGCTCAGCTCCAGGCAGGTGCTGGTCAGGGGGCAGATGGAGGATTATTGAGCCTGACCAAAGGCAGAGTTGGCCAGAATGCCGCCGTCACTGGCCCGACCATAGCCCCCAACATTCGATGACACGGAACCGATATCCACAATGGCCAATTGAGAAATCCCCCGGGAAATTAAAGAATTGGGATCCGGAGTTGGGGGATGCAGTCGTCTGGACGTGCTTGCCGTCCACAGCACCACAGCACAGTGGGAAGTTCCACCGGTGCAGGAAATCCTCAGCGATGGACCTCCAGTATTCGGTGGAGGGCACTGCCATGAACTCCTCCACCAGGGAGTCCCAGATGGCAGCCTACAACCTGAGGGACAATGCTGCCGACAGTGGAGACTCCCACACGAAAACTGTTGGCTATTGTCCTGTAAGAGTCCCCTGTGGCAAGGTATCTAAAAGTAAATAGAAAAAATAAAAAACATCTCAATCAGAATTTATAAAACAGTTCTCTCTATAGAAAGTGTGTGATGGATCTAATAACAAACCTGAAAAAAATGTACTAGTTCGTGAGGTTTCTTCACGAAGACACATGTATTATATCAGTTTTTATACAAAACAATGGAAATAATAAGTTTCATTGTTGAACATGATAATATTTAATTTAGAATTTAGCACTGAGGATAAATTAAGTTGGGTAAACTCAATTCAATTACTTGGTACCAGTTGAAGCAATTCATTTAAGTTGCAGAGTGTAGGGCATTATATGATGTATTAAATATAGTGGCTAACTAAAAACTATAGCCCCTTTTCAGCATGAAGGTTGTTCAGTTGCTGAAGGAAAAGTAATGTTCATGTAAGAAATTATATTTTATTTATCAGTATTTAATTTTCAGATGTATATGTCAGCATGCCTGATTTCTAGGTTGCCGATCAGCCGTTACCTAAAATACATCAGTGCTTATGGCTACCGAGCTACATTATGCTGTCATATCAGCTCTTGCCCGGTGTATTTTGGCGGTCCTCGTCCATATGTTTAGGCACAAATATCTTATATTTAGGAGATGTGGACATTAAAAATCGACAAATGGACAAGCGTTCAGCAGTGGGGATACAGCGCCGGTAGTTTCGATTCGTCTCCCAACGCAGGACAGCAGATCTTCGAACTGGGTCCTGGATAGACGGAAGTACCGCTGAAATCGACCATCATCCAGAGGCAGCTCCTGGAGTAAGTGGTGGTACTATCCGAACTGTTCCCGTCCCTTAAGAATCTTGTGAACCCAGGGTCGTTGACGTAGGCGGCATTTTATGGCTCTCCACAGGTAAAACACTATAATTAGGTCCGTGAAATCCATGTCCGCCATGTTCAGTTGAAACCAGCAAGCAGCAGATGGAAGCTCCTCCTATTTGATGACGCAGCGAAGCGTTGCCGCTTGTTGACATTTGGCAACGCGGAGTTCACGCGGAATGTCAAGCGGGCAAAAGCACACAAATGGCGCGAAAAATTCGCAGAATCCGCGTTCGGTGTGAACGCACCATTAGACCGTGTGGGGGAAGCCAGAGAACCCGGAGTGAACCCACGCATACACAGGGAGAACTCTGTCACTATGCAGTCTTTTACATCCCATTGGTATTGGTTTGTCTTTCTTATGTGAAATACCCCTTTAGTTTATAATAGTGGGTGTTCAGAATTAGAAACATATGTCCATAATAAACCTAAGGGAAGTTCAGAGAAGCCAGTAAATTTAAAATGCAGGTTTTTGGTCTTGTGGGGGAAGCCGGAGCACCCAGAGTGAACCCACGCATACACGGTGAGGCATTTCCTACCATGTAGCCCTAGCTTTTCAAAATCTAAAAAATCTAGCAACCCCTAACCACTCCCCACCCCCACCTCACCACCTTCTAAATCTAAAATACCAGGGACAGGACTTGAAGTGTACTGTGGCCAGTTTTCCTTCACGTCTTTGTAATGTCACCGACGTGATCGAGTGAAGAATTTTTTGAAACGTCTCCACAGTGAAACCTTTTTTACTGGGCCCTCTTCTTGTTCGGAGCTATTGTCCTGTACAGGCAACTCTTTTGCTGCTTGTGTTTCTGCTGTAATTGTCATCTGTGAAGGGGATGTTATTGTTTCTGTTTCTGACACAATTTTTGTTTCATCCACTACCACTTCTCCAGAAACTGTTACGTTGTTGACTTTATGAGACATCACTGTTTCATTTGTAATAATTTCATTTTTTAAGGCGGCTATCTGATCCTCAGCTGTTTCCGTTATTGAAACGTCCTGCTGTTCAATATTTTTTCCAGAAGCATTTTCATCATTGAGGGTTTTAGCATGCTGACAACGAGTATATATCTGTTTTTTGATTTTCTGTAATTCATCCTTCAGAAATTCTAACTGTTGTTGAAGGTAGTTTATCTGGTCAAGGTAAGGTGGTGTTTGTGGCCTAGGGTAAGGCATAGGATTTTGGAAGTTATGGTACCTGTGGGAATTTCTCTCTTGCATGTTACCATACTTGAATTGGGGATTTTCGTAACCCTCATGAGGTGTCCACTGTGGGCTAATGTGATGTGGATGGGGGTAAGGGGGGGCTGTGTACTGATTCCAGTACCTCTGCCTGTTGTTTTGATGGTGTGTTGGGTAGGCACCAGAGCTGAAGGTGCAAGTGCAACACCTTTTCACATTCTGTATGCTGGGATTATTCTGTGCATCCTCAGAACTTTCCTCCTGAGTCCTGTCTGAATCTGGAATGTCAGAGACATCCGGTAAATTCTCCACCAGCACATTTTCTGCAGTTTGGTCTATGTAGGTGTCTGGCTCAAAAATAGTTTTCCCTTCTCCAAGGATGGTTAAAACATTTGGATCAATGGGGGCTTCC
Source organism: Crenichthys baileyi (assembly GCA_036173005.1). NCBI lineage: Eukaryota > Metazoa > Chordata > Actinopteri > Cyprinodontiformes > Goodeidae > Crenichthys > Crenichthys baileyi. The sequence continues at coordinate 159,806 of JAHHUM010001845.1, read as the reverse complement.
TGCTCCACGGAGGTTTCAAATCGTACCCTTTTCTTCTTCTGCTTACACTTAAATGGCTGTTCCTTCCCTTGTTGATCAGTCATGTCCTGTGTTTCAGACGATCGATTCATTTTCAGAGGCCAGTTGTGGTTTAGAGATCACAGTTTGGTTTGTAACACTGTCCTTTTCTAAGGAAGCTGCCTGATCAGCTTCTTTTTTCAGATCTATGCACCTGTATGGCCCAGAAGCAGTAATAGTAACATCCTCGATGTACCTTGAGGTTTGATTGCCAGAGTTATCCTTGTCCTTTCCCCTGTTCTTATGTGTAGATGTATTAGATGGTCCTTTCTCCCCTTGCTGATCCCAATTTTGTTGTGTTTTAAGGAGCTTTTCTTCAACTTTTGTCCATAAATCTGTCTCTGTTTGTGCTGAAATAGTTTGATGGAATGGATATATTTTACATCCACCCTCCTTGATGTCCGTTTCAGTTTGTGTTGAAACAGCTTGATAATAGACTGATTTCAGCTTTGTGCTGTCCTGTAAATCTGTCTGAATTTGTACAGAAACCATTCGCTTCATGTCTTTGTTCTTAAGCGTGTCCTCTTGGTGTTTGACTTTAGCTTTCACTGATGATTTTTGTCAAACATCTTATTTAGCGGTTTTATTAGGTATTTCTGTACTTTGATATTTCCCAATTTAGACTCCACAGATGTGGCTTGACACTTTCCTTGATTTGTTTCAAGGGAATTGGGCAAATTTGGAATTTCTTTTGAGTTTTTAAGTGCATCTTCATCAAGTTGGAGCTGTGTCAAGAAGTTATCGTACTTTTCTTCTGCCTGCTTTCTCCTTTCAGTTTGCTGACAAAGAGAGCTTGTGTCTTTTTTGTTTATCTGACATTCATCCTCCAGAAATTCAAACTGTTGTTGAAGGTAGTTTATCTGCACCTGTAAATTGTTCACCAGGACATTTTCTAAAGTTTGATCAATGTGGGTTTCCCGCTCAGACAAAGCTTGCCATTCTCCAAGGAAGTTTACAACCTTTGGATCAATGGGGGCTTCCTTTTCTAAGGAAGCTGTCTGATCAGCTTCATTTTTCAGATCTATGCATGTGTCTGGCCCAGAAGCAGTAAGACTAACATCATCAATGTACCTTGAAGTTTGATTGCCAGAGATATCCTCGTCCTTGCTGGTTTCGTATTTTTCCTCATAGGGGTAGAAGTTGCTCTCCCTGTCACTCTTATAGGTGTTAGGAAAATCAAACTCAACACCACCTTCAACAGGATACATGATAATCGAGTCTGGTGGATCTCCTAATTCCATTTCTGCCTTAAGGCCCCATGTTTCCACTGAAGGCTGGTTTGACGCCATTTTAACTTTTGCTTGTTTCTGATTTAACAAAACCACAGTAATCACTTTTCTAGTGAATCAGTAAGGATTCCACACAAAGCTCAATGTCAGTTTTCAACAGTTGTTTTTTGAATAAAATTGATAAACTTGCTGTGAATTGTGAAATAAATTTTCGGGAGAAATATGTTACGAACGACGACTGAAGCTGTTGTGATACATCTATGAGATGACCTTGTGATGTCACGGAATTCTGCCTTTGAAGTCATAGTGTCTTGTCACATGTGATGTCACTGTTTTTTTTTGATCATATGTTCATGATGCCCCTGCTTATATCTTAGAAACAGCACATCTAAAAATATATATATATTTTTAGAAACATAAAAATGCTCAGATTCAACTTAAAGTTAAGAATTCTTTGAAACGTACCTATGTACTTCCCATAAAAGAGATAACGTTTATTAAACAAACAAACAAACACATAAAAATAAGTCATTAGAGTTTTTGTTTTTTCATCTTGGGTTTTTAATCAACATAACCCCGTTGCTAGGCAACATTCAAACAGAGCAAACATTTTTTAGATTCTTTTGGGTTCAGTTTCACTCTCTCTGTGTTATCGAGTCTTCTTCCCTCAATTTTCGTGCTGAGTAGTCTCCCCCAGCTGTTCTACAACCCTCTGATTAGACATTATTTAAGCACCTTGGTGTTTATTGTTCTCAGCTGGTTTCATCTATTGAGCTCGCCGTTTCAAGGCGCATTGTTGGATCTAAGCTTCCGGGGGTTAAGCATCGGATGTTTTCTGAATATCCCCGGATCTCATGAAAGAAGACATTTAAAACTATTAAAATGCACTAAGCCCCAAAATGGCATTGGATTTCACATTTTTATGTAGTTAAAAAGCTATTTGTTTCTAATGTATTCCAAATTCACTGCCCGCTCCACCTAACCTTACAACGAGTAAAAAGAAACATGACAAAAATGGCTTTGTGTGCACTCACAGCTAGGGATGGGTACCGAATTCTGTACTTCTTTAGGTACCTCCATCTGTACTACAGGGTACCGATTCACGTAAAATCAAACGGTACCATGTTTCGGTACATAAACGCATCATTGTGACACTGAAGGTGTGGAAGAGTGGGCGATTTTCCATGCCGGACATGCACGCACAAGAGCGTAATGACGTCAGTAGCTGCTGGTACGTCAACAATGCAAGCATGGCTGATAGAAAGAGCTCGAAAGTGTGGCTCCACTTTTCAAAATGCGGTGCAGATTACGCTTGCTGCAATATTTGTGATGCAACGTGCAAGGCCAGCGGCGGGAATACTTCTAATCTGAGGAAGCACCTCCAGCGTTTCTCCTACCACTATTCAAGGGGGGCGCCCCGCCTGCCAACCAGACTGCCCACCCCTCTAAAAGGATCATGGCATGTAGTTTTGTATGTTTTAACAGTTAATGTCATTCGTTTTAAAAGATCATGTCTCCTGCTTCGTCACCACTGCACTTTCTATGGCCAAACTTGACAAAAGCTAGACAAAACACACTCATACTCTGTGTCACCAACGCTGACACACTGAGTTAGGGGCGCTCACACGCAGGTGAACACAAGCTCCTGAAAAACATGCCGCTGAAACCTAGAATGCAGGCGAGGATATCTGCGGTTTTAAAAAGCGGCAAATTTAGTTTTGATGGCAACACTTCCTCTCCAGGAGCAGCAGCATGGCTAACTACTCCTGGTACATATGGGAAGGGTAGAAGTACACAAATTAACCCAAGTGTTTCAAGCTCTGCCCCTGACATGCAGCTAAAGTCCAGTCACCACCAAGTAAAGGTTTTTGACCTGGCTTGGCTGTAGGAAGGTAAAATTATGCCCCTGGATCTATAAGACTGAGCTTGGTAATTAAACAGTACATACATGATGGATAGAGAAAAGAAAGATGGAAAGAGACAGAAACAGATAAAAGATGTGATAAAGAGACAGAAAGATGGAGAAATAAGAAAGATGGAGACAGTTAAAGATACAGAAAAAAGATAGATAAAGACATAATATATAATAAATACAGCAGGTAGAAGATAGGTAAACATTTCAGAGATTTTTTTCCATAAGAATGATCTCTTGACTATGTAGACAGCTTAAACAGGCTGCAAGTCAGAGGAAACCATGGGCCCAGCCATTCAAGTATTCTTCTGTGTGTGTGTGTGTGTGCGTGTGTTTGTACTTGTGTTTTAGCAGGATATTTGGTCAGAATACAAACCACATTAGAAGGACATTTTGTATTAACAGGACAGGAGCAGTGTGTGTGTGTGTGTGTTTGTATACACTGACCTGGTTAAGCACAAGATTTTTGTCAAGGCTGAAGAGACAATTTTCATCAGTCTCAGATCTACAGCTACAACTTTAGTGACTCGTCTGCAGCCAGCAACAAGGCTGGGTTTTAATTTGTGCATTACACTGCGTAGTCAGTGAAGGGTTTTAATGTTGAAGAAATGTTTGAAACATATGAGATGTTATAATACAAACAGTTGGATCTTGTTTTGATGTATTCATTAAAGTTTATATATTGAGAAATTGATATGTTAAATAGAAAATCTTTGAGATTTTATTATTAAATGAATTAATATTTATTACCACATAAACCCACAAAAGTACCGAAAACCGGTACTGTTGAGTACCGGTATCGATTCCCAGGTATCTAGTATCTGTACCGTATCGGTTCAAATGTTAAAGGTACCCATGCCTACACACAGCATAGTGACTGTGCAACTATGGGCACAGACAGAGGCAGACTGGCAATTCTGGAGAAACCAAGAATGGCTGTTCAGTCTAGGGCCTTTGGCCTGTCTCGTTCATTAGTTGAAAAGCTACGCTGACCACCTCTAACAGGGCTACAATAGGGGAGGCGGCTCATTTCAGAGCTCATTTTGGAGCATCCACGGAGCCAACTAGAGAGTGAGAGCCTGGTGCGTGTGTGTGCACAGGAACAGGTGGAAGCGGAGCAGCTTAACCCAGGCTGAAGTTAGCAGTAAAACTCGAATTCTGACTCAGAATGGACTAATTGTAAGCTACAGCTAATCACTTATTCACCCAGCAGGACATGGGGTGGAGGTTCACTCTAAAGAGCATCATTAGGGTCATGACAAGGCACAGAGAGCAGAGGGATTTTCACCTAAGTGTTGTGATTATCAATATGAATATATTATTTTATATTAATACTTTAATACTTTATTAGATAATAATTCGGTATGTTGTCCTGTGAATAAGAGCCCAATAAGGAGGTGGTTTTAGGACAAAATTTAAAGGGATGAGCCAAGCTCTGGCATTATTGAACATCAAAACTCAAAACAAAAATCAACTCAAAGTCAAGCATATATCAATCAACAAATTCTTTACTATGCTAAAACAACCCAGCTAAACTACCAAGCAAACGAAAGAATAGGGAAGACTAATGGGCTATGTACAACAATATGAACAAATGAATCAAAGGTCAAAGGAGAAAACCATGACTAAAAGAGTGATGCGACATGACCATGCAGTGATTATGACTAACACTCAGTGGTGTTTAGTTAGATGGCCTTGTCTAGTACAATATATGAGAAAATATTATTATTGAAATGTTAAAATATTTCCTTAAATATTTTGAATGAGGACCAACAGCCTTTCTGGGTAAATAATCTTTAGTGGTGTTTAATCAGTTATCACGTTTGTGGGGTTCGGGTGGCCTGTTCTGCCGGCCTGGTCGAACTACACGTTACTGCTGTGGCCTTTACTGCAGTCCAGTTGTCCATCCTTCAGGTCGGAAAAACCGCTTCACTCGGCGTTGTAGAGATGGGGTCTTCTGTAGACCTCAGAGAGAAAGGTCAACCCTACCTTGCACCTTAATTTCCCCGTTCATGAATGAATACCGTATACACAAACAACAATTCATCCCTATTTTGTGCATACAATCGCGTGATTGTATGACATCCAGTTTCAAGAGTTATGTTTGCCAGCAAAGACACATTAGCACACTGCCTCTCCTGTCCTGTTACCGTCTGGGATCCGCATGGAAAGAGGTCTGTTTGTTGTAATGCGGGGTTTTTATTCAAACAGTGACATCACGGGAAGTCCGCTGTTACTTTTTCTGTTCCTGGGCTGAGTTAGGAGTAGGTTACTGTGATTTATATAGAAAATTCCAGAAAAAGATCAAACTGGCCTTTAAATGTTGTAATCCATGGTTGGACCCAACATGAGCAACAGGTAAGGTTAAATGGCCTGGCCATAATAGAGAAAAGAAGCCCTCTCTGTCAGCTTCTAGATGGATTTGCATCATAATGTGAAAAAAATCTGGCTCCTTTGTTCAGTCAAAATAAAATAATTTAAGCCTAATGTAGCTAAACACATTAAAAGTCCCTTCAGATCAACAAATTGCATCCCATTGCTGCAGCCAGTCCAGGTCTAGATGTAGACAGAAAAAGGTGTTGCTCAATAAACCAGGAAAATACACTCACCGGCCACTTTATTAGGTACAGCTTGTTAGTATCGGGTTGGACCCCCTTTTGTCTTCAGAACTGCCTGAATCCTTGGTGGCATAGATTCAACAAGGTACTGGAAACATTCCTCAGAGAGTTTGGTCCATATTGACATGATAGCATCACACAGATGCTGCAGATTTGTTGGCTGCACATCCATGATGCGAATCTCTCGTTCCACCACATCCCAAAGGTGCTCTATTGGATTGAGATCTGGTGACTGTGGAGGCCATTTGAGTACAGCGAACTCATTGTCATGTTCAAGAAACCAGTCTGAGATGATTCGTGCTTTATGACATGGCGCGTTATCCTGCTGGAAGTAACCATCAGAAGATGGGTTCACTGTGGTTATAAAGGGATGGACATGGTCAGCAACAATACTCAGGTAGGCTGTGGCGTTGACACGATTCTCAATTAGTACTAAGGGCCCAAAGTGTGCCAAGAAAATATCCCCCACACCATTACACCACCAGCCTGAACCGTTGATACAAGGCAGGATGGATCCATGCTTTCATCTTGTTGATGCCAAATTCTGACCCTACCATCCGAATGTCGCAGCAGAAATCGAGACTCATCAGACCAGGCAACGTTTTTCCAATCTTCTATTGTCCAATTTTGGTGAGCCTGTGCGAATTGTAACCTCAGTTTCATGTTCTTAGCTGAGGAGCGGCTCCCTTTGTGGTCTTCTGCTGCTGTAGCCCATCCGCCTCAAGGTTTGACGTGTTGTGCATTCGGGAATGCTCTTCTGCATGCGTTGGTTGTAACAAGTGGTTATTTGAGTTACTGTTGCCTTTCTATCAGCTCGAACCAGTCTGGCCATTCTCCTCTGACCTCTGGCATCAACAAGGCATTTGCGCCTACAGAACTGCCACTCACTGGATATTTTCTCTTTTTCGGACCATTCTCTGTAAAACCTAGAGATGGTAGTGCGTGAAAATCCAAGTAGATCAGGAGTTTCTGAAATACTCAGACCAGCCCGTCTGGCACCAACAACAATGCCACTTTCAAAGTCAATTAAATCACCTTTCTTCCCCATTCTGATGCTCGTTTTGAACTGTAACAGATTGTCTTGACCATGTCTACATACCTAAATGCATTGAGTTGTTGCCATGTGATTGGCTGATTAGAAATTTGCGTTAACGAGTATTTGGACAGGTGTACCTAATAAAGTGGCCGATGAGTGTATCTCCAGGTGCCAGAAAGACATAGTAGAAAGTACAACAGTAACTAGTAATTAATTAACTGTTTTCTCTTTCTCAATACTACATGTAATATGTAATATTACAGAAACTAACTAACTAATTAAACAAGGATACAGTTTTACTCAAGGCAATACATACATACAAAATGTATACAGTTATCAATAATTGTCATATTAATACTGATGACAGGACAAAAGATGGGAGTGAAAGAAAGGTCGAGAATGAGGCTCAATGCTTTATTTTAAACACCACAAGTTAACGCTCTTTTCTCTCCGAAAGTGTTTAATAGTAAGACCAGCACTAAAGGCTCACATGCTCAGTGGAGAACAACAGACTGTGTTGTAAATTTTTTCATTTATTATTTTTGACAGGGCAAGTTTTGTTGTAAGTGGAATGAAGGGCTGGAAAGATGGCAGTGAAAGAAAACAGGTATATCAAAGAAGGAACAATTTAAAAAAATGTTTGGAAAGCTCATGGTATAATTGCAATAAATATATATGTTTTTATGATCTTACTTTTGACTAAGACTTGGTAATTAAATACATACATGATAGAGAAAAGAAAGAAAGATGGAAAGAGACAGAAATAGATAAAAGATGTGATAAAGAGACAGAAAGATGGAGAAATAAGAAAGGAAATGTACTTTATACCAATTTCCTTTTTTGAAATGTATGAAATTAAGACCATGGAGCCTTTGGAGTGGGATGCTTTGATGAGTGTAACATAAATGAGAAAAGAAGCCTATTTCTTTGACCCACAAGGACATCCAGTTTTTTTCTAAATATGTGTCATTATCTGCTTTAGTAAAATGTTTTTCTCATCAATCCTAAACTGTTTCACATTAACTTTCATTCAGCAAATGAAAACCAAGTTAAATTGACAAACCTTTTTTTGTTTGATTCACAGTAATTTACATTCAATCAAAAGTCAGCCGAGGCAGAGAACTGGTACCTGTCCTATGTTATTTTAAGTTTAAATTACTTATAAACTGGGCAGCTGTCTTATGAAATGAAATATTTTGGGTCTAGGCTAAAGCCTTCAATTTTTTTAAGTCCTGGTCCCATGTCCCGAATTAATATGTTCACATGGTTTTATTTGTTGGTTTAGTTTATTTACACATTGTAAAAGTACAAAAATGTGATAGCTTGGTAGAAGCTTTAAACTATTCAGAGATTCTTTCCCTGTCTAGTTGCGTAATTATGAAGTGAAGAAGGTTTTACAAAATAATAACAAAAACTAATCAGTTAATCCACTAAGAAATATCTCACTCCATAGACAAAAGTACGAGTTTGCAAACTATTGATATCAAATATCTTCAGTAATTTTAGTTTAAAAACTAAAAGAGCTGTTAATAAGTTGTAACCTGTTTTAGAAAAAGTTGCTAGTCTAACAAATTTCTTATGAACTGGTAGGATTTTATGCAGATGTATGTTAAATAAGGATAAATGAAAGTACAATACAAATATAGTACAGTAGAGTTATCTTCAAGAACATCATATTTATTTTTTTTTTGCTGACAAAACCAACATTTTTCCTGCAGAATAACTTGTCATCAATTAAAACACCTAAAAAACAAGCTGATAAAACATTGTTCTATTTATAGTTGTTGAAAACGACATATTGTTCCCTATTGTATTTTATTTTACCAGCAAATAACACGAAGTTTGATTTTTTGACATTAATTCAAATTAAATTCAATTCAAAAATTAATTTTGAAATTGTAGTTTATTTGTTTGGAACCATTTCTCATTTGTTCAAAGATGTTTAGTGTTGCTTCAGAAGTGAAGAACTGCATGCGAAATGATTCTTTGCTGTGTTTTTTGTCTACAACATTAAAAAAACTCCAAAGGTTCTGTTGCAGGTTGGCCACAGCTTTTCTGAGTAGGAGAGGTGGACAGGAGACTTTTTAGGAAATGGGAGAAACGGCTGAAACAGAAAGCGAAATAATGTTCAAACTAGGGATGCATGATATATCAGCCGATTTTAGTCATTTTTTTAAATATCGGGATTGGTCTGATAAGTAAAACTGGGTCGATATTAAAAACCAAAATTAATTACCATCTTTTTGCTGTTTGTATATGTGTTTCAGGAGAGAGAAGGGTGGCTGTTGGCCATGTGGTCTTTGTTTAGGAATGTGACAGTGATGCAGTGCAGGAGAGTAGGATGTTTAACTGAAGGAGAGAAGCAATTTTAGCTTGTGGTTAGAGTGGTCGTTTTTTACTGTGTCGAAAGGGTAGTGAGATATATATAAAGTATATTATCAGTTATCAGCCATAACAGCGATATTAATATTGGATATCAATATTGGCCTGAATTTTAATGTCGGTGCATCCCTAGTTCAAACTACAGTGCAGACGAGGTCCAAAAAGTACGGAACCACGCGCGTTGATCGCACGTTAAAAAATTTAAGGAAATTGCGTTTACAAGCATTAGACAGCCCTAGTTGCCTGGTTTTTTTCAGCGTTCACATTACCAAGCTGTTTTCTATTCATTAACTCGTGACTTTGTTAAAGTTGCCTGTAGCGTACCTTTTTTCACTACATCATCCCACTGTCTCCTCGTTCTTCTCTTTTCCGCACCCGACTCTTGATGTCTGTTTGAGGCTGCTGTGAGCAGGTGCCAGCTCTGCATGGAGGGGGCCCCTGTTTGGTGCCGGGTAGACTTGCTGCTGGAAGGTTAGTGTGGGGCCTGGGGGACCGGTTTCTGTGCTTGGACTCCATGGCTGGGAGTGGCATTGTTGCTGGGCCTTTGTGCCTCTTTGGCCTGAAGCCTGCTGCTCCTGTGCTTTGCTGGCAACCTACTTCTGTGTGGTGCGTACGGATCCCGTGGGGTGATGCTTTTGTCTGGCTGTACTGCTGCAGCGTTCTGGAGCTGGGTCTACATGTTTTTTGCTGCTTTTCAATACTGTGGATTGCAGGCCCTCACCAAACTGACAAGTGTAAACTCACACACATAGACACACCCATGCACCAACACACAATTACTCTAAAAGGTTTATGGTCATGCAAATACAGTTAAACGCCAATGTGACCTGCCTACTTTGATGCTGGATTGAATCTGGAATTAATGAAGTTCATCATGCAATTAGGATATTGTCCAAGGTGGCGCCGCTGATGGCAGCCTCGGAGCTTTGCTCTCTCGTTTCCTGTTTATGTGGGGCTTTCTGCCACCATTCAATGGTCTCTTGCATCCTGCCTTTAATCCACCTGGCAAATGAGCATTCCCTGCCCAACAAGATAGACGAACTCCTTCTCCAGACCTGTGAAAACCCGAACTTTCTCGAATCTTCCGCCCTCTGCTTTACCAAAACCTGGCTGAGTGATTTACTTCAGCCACTGATTCAAACCAACTCACTCAAGTAGTGACATGATAAATCAGTTTCTGTGAGGACATGTGTGTGCAGACCAAGACCTTCTGCTCATACAATACCAATAAACCTTGGTTCACTTCTCGTCTGAGGCACCTGCGCAGGGATAATTAAGAAGCTCACAGCAGTGGGGATCGGGCCCTGTATAAGCAGGCCAAGAACAAACTGACCAAAGAGATCAAAGCAGCGAAGAGAAGTTACAGTGAGAAGCTAAAGAAAAGCTTCTCACATGGAGACGCTTCTGCGGTTTGGAATGGTTTGAAAAACCTGACTGCCTACAGGAGCCATTCCCCCAACCCTGAGCCTGAGGCCTGAAGACCTGATAATGTCTCTCCATCATGCCTGAGAGCCTGCGCCGACCAACTGGCCCCCATCTTTACTGAGATCTTCAACAAGTCACTGGAACTGTGTAAGGTTCCCTCCTGCTTCAAACGCTCCACTGTCATCCCAGTACCCAAGAAACCCACCATAACAGGATTAAATGACTACAGGCCTGTCGCCCTGACATCTGTGGCCATGAAAGCCTTTGACCGACTGCTGTTAAAGCACCTGAAGGACATCACAGGCCCCCTGCTAGACCCCGTGCAGTTTGCCTACCGGGCAAACAGGTCAGCAGATGTTGCGGTCAACTTGGGACTACACTTCATCCTACAACATGTGTTTAACTAAATTAGGGCTCCACAACTTCATCAGACTTTCCCTAAACCCTGCGTGGAAAATGCTGTCTCTTTCCAATCTGATATTCAGATAGAAAAGATAGTCCTTGGTTCTTCCTGTGGCCAGTACATGTGTGAACCCCCAAGGGTCACACGCTGGTAGCAATAATAGAATCTCGCATTCACATTCTCTGGAGGCTGTGAAATATTGGCAAAAAATTATTTGAGTCAGTCTTGGGGATCACCTCAGAGAGGGCCAGACCTAGTTTATCTATATAAGTGCAGGGGTTTGCCGCTTTGGGTCTGCACTTGGTTTGCTAAAAAAGGTATACTAATAAAAAATCTACACACATGGGAATGCAAAGATAATGGATTATAGTAAACCCAGAGTGGGGAATACGGCCCATGGAATCCTTTTGTCCGGCCCACCACGCAATTCCAAGTGAACAAATAAAACAATTAAGTCTTAGCGAAGAAAAAACCATAAGAAATTCTATTTTTCATATATAAGCGTCAGTAATGCAGGTATCCGAGCCAGGATCAGGGTCAGTGAACACAACATGAGATGAGATAGAGTTGATGGACAGGTGTCGATCATGGCGACGGTAAAAAAAAAGGAAAGTAGATGCTGAATGTCACGTTTTTCAAGAGAAATGGACAAACAAATATTTTTCGTTGAAGTGAAAAGCAAACCCATGTGTTTAGTTTGTGGGGAGGCGCTGGCAGTGATGAAAAACTCCTATGTGGAGCGCCATTACAGGGGTAAGCTTGTTAAACTGGAGGAGCTGAGAGGGCAGCTGCGAACTGATAAAGTTACAGAGGGTTTAGAGCTGGTCCAGTATTCCACAGCCGGGACGAACACCACACTGTTCCTTCTGAAGCCGAGGTTTGACTATCGGCCGAACTCTTCTCTCCAATACCCTGGCGTAGGCCTTACCAGGGAGGCTGAGAAGTGTGATCCCCCTGTAGTTGGAACACACCCTCTGGTCACCCTTCTTATGAAGGGGGGCCACCACCCCAGTCTGCCAGTCCAGAGGCACTGTCTTCGACCACCAATGTTGAAGAGGCGTTTCAACCATGAAAGCCCCACCACATCCAGAAACTTGAGGTACTCAGAGGGGATCTCATTTACCCCCCAAAGCCCTGTTACCGTGGAGCTTTTTATCCACCTCGGTGACTTGAGCCTGGGTGATGAAATAGTCTAAACCCGAGTCCCCAGCCTCTGCTTCCACCAGGTAATGTGTGATGGCAGGGTTGAGGAGATCCTCGAAGTACTCCTTCCCCCTCCGGAGGCACCGGACGGTTTGCCAGTATCGCTTCGAGGCCAACCGGTAGTCCTTCTCCATGGCCTCACCGAACTCCTCCCAGGCCCGTGTTTTTGCCTCTGCCACAGCCCAGGCCGCGGCACGCTTGGCCTCACGGTACACATCAGCCGCCTCAGGAGTCCCACAAGCCAATCACAGCCGATAGGACTCCTTCTTCAGCTTTACAGCGTCCCTTACTGCCAGTGTCCACCACCGGGTTCGGGGATTGCCGCAGCAACAGGCACCACAGACCGTACGGACGCAGCTATGGGCAGCAGCATTGACAATGGATGAGGACAACATGGTCCACTTGGACTCTATGTCTCCAACATGTCTCTCCGGAATCTGGTCAAAGCTCTCCCGGAGGTGGGAGTTCAATACATCCCTGGGTTCTGCCAGACGTTCCCAGCAGACCCTCACCATGCGCTTGGGCATGTCAAGTCTGTCCGGCTTTCTCCTCTTCCAGCGGATCCAACTCATCACCAGATGGTGATCAGTGGACAGCTCAGCCCTTCTCTTCTACTGAGTGTCCAAAACATGTGGCCGAAGGTCTGACGACACAACAACAAAGTCGATCATTGACCTCCTGCCAGGGGGTTCTGGTGCCAAGTGTACTGATGGAAACTTTTATGCTTGGACATGGTGTTCATTATGGGCAGTCCGTGACTAGCACAGAAGTCCAATAGCGAAACACCACTCGGATTCAGATTGGGAGCCTATTCCTCCCGATCATGCCTCTCTGTGGGCGTTGAAGTCCCCCAGCAGAATAATGGAGTCCCCGGGAGGGGCACTATCCAGCATCCCCAACAGGGACACCAAAAATGCCGGGTACTCCGCAATACCGCTCGGCCCATAGGCTGAAACTACCTTTCCCCAACCCGAAGGCGTAGGGATGCGACCCTCTCATCCACTGAGGTAAACCCCAACACAAGACAGCTGAGCTGGGAGACAACAAGCAAACCCACCCCAGCCCGCCGCCTCTCCCCGTGGGCCACTCCAGAGTAGAAGAAAGTCCAGCCCCTCTTGAGGAGATGGGTTCCAGAGCCCACGCAAAAGCTCAGGGTCCTTCCCCCCCTACCGAGGTAACATTCCACATCCCCAGCCTAAGCATCCGAGGATCGGGTCGCTGAGGTCATCACCTTCGTCCGCTGCCCAATCCTCTTTATACCGGTCCATCATGGGTCCCCCGCAGGTGGTGGGCCCACTGGTGGATGGCCTTGCGTCTCTTGTTGGGGCAAATCCCTCCACCACGTTAAGGTGGTGGTCCAAGGAGGGGCGCTGTGAGCAGTTCTTTTCTAAATTGACTCTGGCAAAAAGTCGCTTCTGCTCAAGACTTATTGACTCAAAACTGGATAATCAGCTGCATGTGGCATCAGCATGTCTTCCGGGAGATATCAGACGCCTAGCTAAGGAGAAGCAGTTTCAGCCATCACATTAGGTGAGTGTGTTTAATTTTATTGGGGTGGTATTTTATAACACTATTTTGTATTGTGAAAGAAAGCAAATGTAAAAGAAAACAAAAAAACTGAAATGTACAAATGTTTGCAAAAATAAATATGCAGCAACTAAAACTATGGTTTTATGAATCTATAACTGTTGCATTAATAGGCTTTACAATTTGAGTGTGGCCCTCAGTTGACTTTTTGAAAATTTAACTGGCCCCTGGGAGAAAAAAGTTTCCCCACTCCTGTAGTAAACAGACAGGACTCTCACAAACAAAAAGATTATGCAAACTATCTTGCAGGACTGATCAAGAAGGCCCATAGATGGCACTTGGATGTAGAAGAATATCAATGTTCATAAATACATGATTGTGAAGTGACAAGTGTGCTTTGAACTTTACAAAGGTAACTGAACATCCTTTATTGTATTTAATACAGAGAGAAATGTCTCTGATGTGGTATAAAGAGCCATTAAGGGGTGTTTCCCCTGTCCAAAATAGACAATTGGGGATATACACTGCTCAAAAAAATAAAGGGAACACTCGAATAACACATCCTAGATCTGAATGAATGAAATATTCTCATTGAATACTTATTCTGTACAAAGTTTAATGTGCTGACAACAAAATCACACAAAAATCATCAATGGAAATCAAATTTATTAACCAATGGAGGCCTGGATTTGACGTCACACACAAAATTAAAGTGGAAAAACACACTACAGGCTGATCCAACTCTGATGTAATGTCCTTAAAACAAGTCAAAATGAGGCTCGGTATTGTGTGTGGCCTCCACGTGTCTGTATGACCTCCCTACAATGCCTGGGCATGCTCCTGATGAGACGGCGGATGGTCTCCTGAGGGATATCCTCCCAGACCTGGACTAAAGCATCCGCCAACTCCTGGACAGTCTGTGATGCAATGTGACGTTGGTGGATGGAGCGAGACATGATGTCCCAGATGTCCTCAATCGGATTTAGGTCTGGGGAATGGGCGGGCCGGTCCATAGCTTCAATTTCTTCATCTTCCAGGAACTGCTGACACACTCCAGCCACATGAGGTCTAGCATTGTCCTGCATTAGGAGGAACCCAGGGCCAACCGCACCAGCATATGGTCTCACAAGGGGTCTGAGGATCTCATCTCGGACCTAATGGCAGTCAGGCTACCTCTGGCTAGCACGGGCCGTGCCAACCCACACCATTACTGACCCACTGCCAAACCAGTCATTCTGAAGGATGTTGCAGGCAGGAGATCGCTCTCCGCGGTGTCTCCAGACTCGGTCACGTCTGTCACATGTGCTTAGTGTGAACCTGCTTTCATTTGTGAAGAGCAAAGGGTGCCAGTGGCGAATTTGCCAATCCTGGTGTTCTCTGGCAAATGCCAAGCGTCCTGCACGGTGTTGGACTGTGAGCACAACCCCCATTTGTGGACGTCGGGCCCTCATACCATCCTCATGGAGTTGGTTTCTAACCGTTTGTGCAGACACATGCACATTTGTGGCCTGCTGGAGGTCATTTTGCAGGGCTCTGGCAGTGCTCCTCCTGTTCCTCCTTGCACAAAAGCAGAGGCTGCTTGGTTGTTGCCCTCTGAAGGACCTCCTCCACGTCTCCTGGTGTACTGGCCTGTCTCCTGGTAGCGCCTCTAGGCTCTGGACACTACGCTGACAGACAAAGCAAACCTTGCCACAGCTCGCATTGATGTGCCATCCTGGATGAGATGCACTACCTGAGCCACTTGTGTCGGTTGTAGAGTCCGTCTCATGCTACCACAAGTGTGAAAGCACCACCAACATTCAAAAGTGATTAAAACATCACCCAGAAAGCATAGGTACTGAGAAGTGGTCTGTGGTCCCCACCTGCAGAACCACTCCTTTATTGAGTGTGTCTTGCTAATCACCAAAGATTTCCCCCTGTTGTCTATTCCATTTGCACAACTGCATGTGAAATTGATTGTCCTAAGTGGATTCGATTTCACAGAAGTTTGACTTACTTGGAGTTATATTGTGTTGTTTAAGTGTTCCCTTTATTTTTTTGAGCAGTGTATTATGTTGAACATAAATACATAATTGTGGGATGACAAGCCAGCATTGAACTTTACAGAGATGTTGCAGCTCCAATTGCCCTGATGCCACCTGTCAATCAATCCAGTGGGCTTGTCAGCAACTGACCAATTGATGATCACAAATCGTCCCGAAGTGAAATGCCCCTTAACTGCACCCCCTTTTCCTCCAACAACATTGTTTTAATTTCGAATGACATAGCACTGCAGTCATATGAATTTTGCAAAACATCATTGAAAAAATGGTTAGATGTGGTGAGTGAAGAACATGAAATTTAAACACACCGTTCCCTGAACATTTGAGGGTTGAATACAGTTTATTAAATTCTCACAAGCTCAAAGGTATCTTGAAAGATGTCAAAGATGAATAAGGCCTGCAGCCGACCTCATGAGCAGCAGCACACAGTGAATGTTGAATATTTATAAACACAAATATTCATACAGATCTTGATTGTATACTTGACAGAAACATGGTTCAAATTTTCACAAGCTTGTTTATGTACTATATTCAGTCACCATTTGTAACTGCAAAATGCTTCGGACACAACTTTTTCACTCACAGCCAACGAGACTTTGTGTTTCTCATCATTATCCCTCGAGCTGTGGAAAATCGCTACTTTAATGTTGATTTGTCCGTGTTTGCCCCGAAATAACTTCACTGACCTGATGTAGAAAATTATTTTGCCTATCATCTTTGCTTTACTGTTGGCTGACAAGGCAATATGCCTCACCAAATGCCACAGGTAATGCCTCACCTTGCTTCACCTTGTCCAGGGTTAAAAGTGTCCTGCATTTGTTGGAGCTTTGTTTACACTGGCTTGCATTACCGCATGGCAAGAGCGATCTTACAGTGAGCATTATGTCAATTCACCTTTTTATTACAGAGGAAACAGTGTCTGATGGGGTATACAGGGAGTGTTTTCCCTAGATTTGCCTCTCAAAGTGGCAGCATGTTGAAGTACCTGTTTCATTCATGACGGGTGCTTCCATGTTAAAAGCATAAATGCACACAAAGCGTTATTGTGCATACTAATTTGAACACTTTTTTTGGTGCCTAATGAGTCCTGGATAGTTTGTCCAATATGGCTCAAAATACATGGAAACGTGTGCCTGTATGCCACTTTTCGAGTCAATCGCAAAGAACCTTTACGCTGCACAGCGTTTTTCCATAGGAAATTAGTGGGTGTTATAACATAGGCTCCTTTGTAGCCCTCTAATTAAGCCGTCATCATAGATACTTCATTTAAAGTTTAAAGTGAGAGGAATTGTCAACTCCTATATAGTTTTGCCACAATTGCTGTTGAAAAATCAGATTTTTCACAAAAGCTCTCCCACTCTAAGTTGTGATATCATCCACTCTAGCAGGCAGACTTGAAAATGAATACAAAAGATTTTGGAACAAATGTGAGTCATCCCTACAATAGATGTGGTACAACGACAAATTATATATCAAAACTTAGGCACATCTGTGTTTTTTTACTCAACGTGACCATCAAACATTTTTCAGCTAGGAATTATAGTTTCTGAACAGCAATTTTTTGTTCGGAGATATGCCATCAAAATCTTACAGCAGCTGAGACAGAGGTCTGTCTCCTTCTCCTCTCTCCATCAAAATCTAACAGCAGTTGTCTGTCTGCTGATACTCTTGCAGTTTCACCCCTCCTCTTCCTAAAGACATTGTAGGTTAAATAAACTGTACAGGTAGATGACCATATTACCCAAGATGCTGAGGTCAGAGCATGCTCTTTTTTCAGTGAACCTTGTTCTTAAGCATGCATGTGCTGTGTTTCTCCTCTCCTTTCAATCCAAGCAATCCCAACAGCTCAGCAAGCTATATGTTATTAAAAAGAAGAATATTTTTTCATTATTTTTGCCCACAAGTTTCTAACATTATTCTATTAATGTTCAAACCAAACCACTAATTTTGGTTATGAACACATATGCAAAGATTGGAGAAGTTCCTCTCTTTGCTCTGCTGGACTAAAGGTTGACTTGTCAGGTGCCAGTTAGAAATAGCACTAAGGAGAGGCTGAGATAAGCAATGCCAAGAAACTGATGTAGTTTTTTGCATAACAAAGGTTGTGATGGATACTGTAAGAAGTCTTTTTTGAAAAATTAACGACAGTGAAAGAAAACAGTCTGCAGGAAGCAATGCACAAAACAGACAAACAAAACAAAAATTTAAAAAGGGGGCCAGTATGACAATGAGTGGTAAAAGAAAGCAGGCATGTTTAAAATGAGTGAAAAGAAAAATGCAACCAAAGTATACCTTTTAGTTATAATGTTAAAGATGAAAATGTGCACAATAGGCCTCAAGGATGTTACCCCAATTTCTAAACAGAGGTTCATGGTATACCTACAGAATAATGTGCCTTGCAAAGTTATTATCATTATTATCATTTTAGTCACATAACAACCTCAGATTACAATGTATTTCATCAGGATTTTTTGTGACAGATCAACACAAAACGTAATCTGAAGTGTAAGAAAAAATATAAATGGCTTTTGAATTGTTTTAAAATTAAAAATCTGAAAAGTTTTGTGCATTTGTATTCAGGCCTCTCTTCTCTTTTAGTCATAAATCTAATCCAGTGAAACCAAATAGCTTTGGAAAATCCCCTGATGTGTTAAGAGAGTTCACCTGTGTGATATTTATTCTCAGTATAAATGCGGTTGTTTGGTTTGTTACAGAACATCTGTTAACAACCAGCAGCACAAAGACTAGCAAACAGAGCAGAGGAGAAGCTGTAGAAAGTTTAAAGCTTGGTTAGGTTTTAAAACAATATCCGGAGCTTAGAGCAGATCTCTGTTCAATCCATCATATGAAAATGGAAAGAGGATGGCACAACTGCAGAGGTGTCAAGACATGGCCGTCTACCTAAATGACAGGCCGGGCAAGGAGCACATTAAACACAGAAACAGCCAAGAGAACCATGGCAAATCTAGAGGAGTTTAAAGAGATCCAAAGCTGAGGACATCTTTTAGTTGCACACTCAACAGATCTGTCCAAGAGACTTGAGACTAGGATAAAGGTTCTCCTTCCAGCAAGACAATGTAACTAAACATACAGCCAGAGCTTCGATGGAACTGAATCAAAGCATATTCATGTATTGCAATGGCTAGTTAAAGTCCATACCTAAATCCTAATCAGAATCTGTGGCAAGACTTGAATATAGATTTATAGGGATGCTTTCCGTCTAGTTTAAATGAGCTTGAGCTCTTTTTCAAGAATATAAAATACATTAAAATTGTCATTAAGCAGGAGACAAAAAGAAATAAACCTATAAAGGGTCCAGGTCATATGAATGTTTTTGTAGGACACTGAAATCCCGCCATGCAACCTCATGCATATTGTAGGATATTTGTGTAAGAGACAAGGATGTCATTGATAATGATAAGTTAAATAAATGTTCTTTCAATTAATATTTGCACGGCAGCAGGTTTAATCATCTGTGTATATTGAGCAGCACTAACACCACGCATGGTTCCTTAAGAGAGATTGATGCATTTAATCAAATGTTTCCTTGGCCTTTGTCATACCAAGGATTTCTTTCATGCTGCCATAACAGTACCGTCTAATGATGTTGAAATGGCAAGCGGCAGAGCAAGGGGTGAAATCAGTTCAGTCTATCAAGAGCACATTAAAGTAAGTGCACACTGATTAATTGACTAGTCCCACATAAATCACACATGTTCTGTAACACAACACGGAGCCATATGAAAGTATGATTACAGTCTAATGAGGAGTGCGATTTAAAGTGGTTGGAGTACAGATTCCTTGTCCATTTGTCTCCACATGGTTGTTTGTTCTTCAGTGGCTGAAGTGACAAATGTGCTGTAGACAATGGCTGCAGAAATATAATTTTTACAACCTGCACTTTAGGTTAACAGAGCAGGTTTCTCATTTTAAAGCTTATTTCCATATGTCATAAGTCATACAGATGTATCATATTATAATGGAGTGCCCCGTATTGCTGTCACAATGTGGAACTACTTCACTTTCACGTCCATTGACCGCTTTTGATGGAATGGCTACTATGGTTGACCTGAATGAGCTTGTATGGTTGTATATTTTCTAATGCAGGGACTGTGTAAGGCAAACACTGGAAAGTGAGAAAACATGCTGAGGAAATTATTTGGTGAGACAAAAAGGCTTCAGTTTAACAGTATGTGGGCTGGTGGTAGTCTTTCCCAAAACTAGTCAGACATGCAGGCAAACACTCATGTGTGTTCAATTGAGTTAATTAACCTAACTTACATTATTGGACTGTGAAAAAATGCCAGAGTACCCAGAAAAAAACCCACTGATGAATGTGGAAATTTCTATCACAAAAGGCCAAATTGAACCGACGGATGTTGGTGCTGCTCAGCCTTAGGCTCTAGGCCTCATCTGTCCAAAGTATATTATTCCAGAAGTAATGTTCTTTGCAAACCTAAGCTGTGCTGCTGTGTCGACACTTATTAAGTCTTTTTGCAATATCATGACATCAAAGACACCTGTCCACACACTCAATCCAACAAACTTCAACCTCTACACAATGGCCAAGACCAGAGAGCTGTGTGAGGACATCAGGGATAAAATAGTAGACCTGCACAAGGCTGGGATGGGCTACAGGAAAACGTCCAACCAGCTTGGTGAGAAGGCAACAACTGTTGGAGCAATTATAAGAAAATGGAAGAAGTTCAAGATGATGGTCAATCTCCCTTGGTCTGGGACTCCATGCAAGATCTCACCTCGTGGGGTATCAATGATCATGAGGAAGATGAGGGATCAGCCCAGAACTACACAGCAGGACCTAATCAATGACCTGAAGAGAGCTGGGACCACAGTCTTAAAGAAGACCATTAGTAATACACTACGCTGCGATGAATTTAAAATCCTGTAGCGGAAGCAAGGTCTCCCTGCTCAAGCCAGCGCATGTCCAGGCCCAACTGAAGTTTGACAATGACCATCTAGATGATCCAGATGAGGAATGGGAGACGGTCATGTGGTCTCTTGAGGCAAAAATAGAGCTTTTTGGTCTGAACTCCATTTGCCGTGTTTGGAGGAAGAAGAAGGGCGAGTACAACCCCAAGAACACCATCCCTACCATGAAGCATGGAGTTGGAAACATCATTATTTGGGGATGCTTTTCTGCAAAGGGGACAGGATGACTGCACTGTATTGAGGGGAGGATGGATGGGGCCGTGTATCAGGAGATCTTAGCCAACAACCTCCTTCCCTCAGTAAGGGCATTGAAGATGGGTTGTGGCTGGGTCTTCCAGCATGAAAATGACCCGAAGCACACAGTGAGGGCAACTAAGGAGTGGCTCCGTAAGAAGCATCTCAAGGTCTTGGAGTGGCCTAGCCAGTGTCCAGACCTGAACCCAATCAAAAATCTTTGGAGGGAGTTTAAAGTCTGTATTGCTCAGCAACAGCCCCAAAACCTGAAGGATCTGGAGAAGATCTGTATGGAGGAGTGGTCCAAAATCCCTGCTGCACTGTGTGCAAACCTTGTCAAGAACTACAGGAAACGTCTGATCTCTGGAATTGCAAACAAAGGTTTCTGTGCAAAATATCAAGTTTTGTTTCTCTAATGTATCAAATACTTATGACATTTAATAAAATGCAACTTAATTACTTAAAAATCACACAATGGGATTTTTTGGATTTTTGTTCAAGTTTTGTTTCTCTAATGTATCAAATACTTATGACATTTATTAAAATGCAACTTAATTACTTAAAAATCACACAATGGGATTTTTTGGATTTTTGTTTTAGATTCCGTCACTCACAGTTGAAGAGAACCTATGATAAAAATTAAAGACTTCTACATGCTTTGCAAGTAGGAAAACCTGCAAAATCAGCCATGTATCAAATAATTGTTCTCCCCACTGTAGTAGGAAAATGAAGTGACAGAGTAATTTAGTAGAATCCTTGTTTTCCAAAACCACGTTTGCTATTGTGTTCCATTGTGATCTAATCTTTGTTAGTGCTTCCTTTATATTTTCAATAGCTCTTCAGACATGATAAAAGTTACCCTCTTGGGCTGCACCCTGAGTCTTAAATAAGCTGAGTTGAGTTATTATTGTCCCAGGACAGTCTTAGGCTTTAATAGAGATAGTGTTGACCCTGTAAAATAGAGAAAGGTTGGAGGTTGGAATGGGTGGAGGGGCCTGTGACGTAAACCCCAAAGTTCAGGACACTTATCCTGAGATGTCTGCTTTTAAGTCAGGATATCTTTAGTCTAACTAAAATTGACTTTACCAGATTTACATCTCCGTCTTCTCATGTTTTGTTGGCCTTAGCGATGTCAACTCTGACCCTCCTCTCCCCACACTTTTTATCAAAGGCATATGTGGTTTGACTATCAGAAATGCTAGCCCTTCCACATAAGAACAGTCCAGCTGTTTCCTTTATGCTCTTTACTGGTTCAAGGCTAGGTACATCAAAGTGAACATGACATGGCTTTGTTCAAAAAGTAGGTCAAAAACTCAAATTACAGCAAAGGTTCCCTGGAGCACAGGATGGACAGGACACCTACGTTTATATTAAGGTGTGCATTTTCAGACCACAATATATCTAGTGCATAATGTCATAGTTTACATACACTACATTTGTACCTTATTACACAACAGGATGTTACACTGAACGAAAGAGAAAGCCCCTCTTGTTTGTTAGGTGGAAGGATTATATTACAGGTGAACAAATCCACAGTTAGCCCTGATAGTGGTCATAGTGGGAGGAATGGGCTGTTGAGTATAGAAATAATCCACCTGATCACATCGGTGGGAATCTCTGGTGAGATATCATTGTACCAAGAGCTGACTTAACTTTGGCTCCAGTACTGCACACTTTGGGCATATATCTAGAACTTTATTACAGTGTTTATAGTGCAGTTTGCTTTGCTCATCTGTGCAGCATATATCGGTCCTGTCCCAATACCTACACTACAACCTACGCCCCTCTATGAAGTGTGTACTTTGTAAAAGTGGACGTATGGGTTAAAGTGTGCAGGTTACAAGTGGAGAATTGGGACAGAAGGGGTTATGTCATCGACTTGCACCTCTGCGCAGTAACTGCGACATCAAAAATGGTGGGACCTGTTGCTGTTTTTGCAGTCTTGCTGCTAAGAAAAATATTTTAAAACTGCAACAAGCAATTGTTTAAAGAAGGAGAAAGTGTAGGATTGGGACAGGACCATCTTCTTCTTGGCATGTGTAGTGTGGTGGGAATCTTCTCTGGAAAAGTTTTACAGGGATCCAAAAAAGTCCAGTTTATTTCTTTAATAGCTAAACTCTACATTAGAAATGTTTTTCAACCACCAAAATGCCTTTATTTCTCCTCTAGTTTGTTTGCGGTTTTACACAGACTGATGTTTTCAAGCATTTACTTATGTTGATTTTTCACTTACAGCTAAGAAAAACACAAAATTTAAGATTCTAATTACATCAGACCAATAAAACATTTTAGCACACAAATGTGGGCCTAATGAAGTTTGCTAATTATCTGTTTAAAGGTTGTTATTTTAAATCAGTACTTTTAATCTGATAAACAAGGCTCGTTGCAACACGTATTCTAATTTATTGAATATTGCTGTAGATGCCCCTTTTAGTCAGCTGTAGCATGGATGTACTGCATTAAAATATTAAACTGGAATCTTGTCCAGCTTTACACAGAAAATGGAAAACAGCTTTGTGTACAAAAATGTTTATCGCAACCGAATCTCAAGTTTGATCAGATCTTTTTTCGAACTCAAGCAAAAGCTGTCAGGCAAAGCTTCTAGATGGGTTCAGGAGGTTCAGTGTTACTGTGTCAGAACTCATCTCCCGTCTCATGTGCTTCTTGGAGAGGAAATGTCACAAGGTCTTATCAACCAATCAGAAGTGGACTTAGGAAATGTAAAGATATTACATAAGACACCCAAAGAATAATGTGTTTTATTATGTTTTGTAAACCACATTATTTAGACTTTGAAGAGACCAAAATGTCTTTAGTCACTTTAGTCATAATAAGTAGCTCAATAAGTAGTTCATGACTGGGTTTGTTTTATAATAAAAATGTTTTAATTGAATAAAAAGACATGATACATTTTAAAAAACAATAACAAATATTTAAGTATATCTTATTATGGATTATTTAAATATTTCTGAACCACGAGCTTCAATTTTGACATACACTAACAGGCATGTAGTACACACTTCACATGAGGTGAAAGGTCAGATCTGATGTCTCCATGTGCGCAACAGCTGACATGTTTTATTAGGCCTTACAGTAATGGCTATGACATTTTTAGGTCCAAATACAACACAAATGCAGGACAGAGACCCTCTTACACAAACTGGCGTTTAGAGCAGGTTAGACACTAAGCCCTCCCATCCCCTCTCTGCAAGACATTTGTTATTTGAAGACTGTTATATACCTAAACCCCCGAAGATCCTATAGTACCTGGTCTTCTAGCAGTTTTATTTCAATTCATAAAAATGCCCCTAATCATTTTCATATTTTCAACACATAAAACCACCAACCGCTAAAAGGAATACTGTAGGAAGACCATGCTTTAAAAGATGACTCTTACTTTTGTTCTATGTTCCTTAATAGTTTGTGTTTTTCTGCATTGTGCAGTATATTGTGCATGGTAGCACTTCTGCCGTGGAAAAACATCTTGCTGAGCTGATTACAGACGTGGAGAAAAAACACCCTGACTCTTTCATCATAATACTGGGAGATTTTAACGGCGCAGATCTCTCTAACGAGCTCCCAAAATACAGACAGCATATTAAGTGTCCCACCAGAGACAAAAACACACTGGACCACTGTTACACAGCTTTTAAGGACTCATACCATGCTGTTACCAGGGCTGCTCTGGGACTTTCGGATCATTGCCTTATCCACCTCATCCCAACTTACAGACAGAATCTAAGAGCTTCCAAACCCGTGGTTAACACTGTTAAAAAGTGGACTGAGGAATCGAAGCAGATGCTACAGGCCTGCTTTGAATGCACAGACTGGACTGTTTTTGAAACCTCAGCCACAGATTTAAAAGAACTAACTGATGTGGTGACATCATACATCAGTTTTTGTGAGAACATGTGTGTGCAGACCAAGACCTTCTGCACCTTTGGGAACAACAAGCCATGGTTTACTCCACACCTCAGGAATCTGCGCAGGGACAAGGAAGAAGCTCACAGCAGTGGAGATTGGGCGCGGTACAGGCAGGCCAGGAACAGACTAACAAAGGAGATCAAAGCAGCCAAGAGAAGCTACAGTGAGAAGCTGAAAAAACAGCCTTTCTACTGGTGACACTTCGTCTGTATGGACTGGTCTGAGAAACCTGACTGCCTACAGAAGCCCCACCACCCTTCCTGAACAAAGTCCTCGCCTGGCCAACCGTCTGAATGCCTTCTACTGCAGACATGACAAGAAGCCATTCACACCTCAAACCAATTCCTCCACATCCCATTCAGGAACAAGTTCGATCAGTAAAGCAACCAACCCCCTACCTTCAGATCCTCTGCCTGCACTAAAGATCTCTGAGGAAGATGTAAATAGGCTCTTTCAGCGCATGAAAACAAAGAAAGCTGGAGGACCTGATAATGTCTCCCCATCATGCCTGAAAACCTGTGCACATCAACTCGCTCCAATCTTCACCCGGATCTTCAACAAGTCACTGGAGAAGTGTGAGGTCCCCTCCTGCGTCAAACGATCCACCATCATCCCAGTGCCCGAGAAACCCACCATCCTAGGATTAAATGACTACAGGCCTGTAGCCCTGACGTCTGTGGTCATGAAATCCTTTGAGCGGCTGGTGTTGAAGCACCTGAAAGACATCACAGGCCCTCTACTGGACGCCCTGCAGTTTGCTTACCAAGCAAACAGGTCGGCAGATGATGCTGTTAACTTGGGTCTACACTTCATCCTGCAACACCTCGACCGCCCAGGGACCTACGCCAGGATCCTGTTTGTAGACTTCAGCTCGGCCTTCAACACTATCAGTACAGACATCCTCCACCAGAAGCTCACCCAGCTCAACGTGCCAGCCTCCACCTGTCAGTGGATCAACAGCTTCCTGACGGACCGACAGCAGCAGGTGAGACTGGGGAGCATCTTCTCCCGAACCAGATCAATAAGTACTGGTGCCCCCCAGGGGTGTGTTCTATCCCCACTCCTCTTCTCCCTGTACACAAATGACTGCACCTCAGCGGACTCGTCCGTGAAACTCCTTAAGTTTGCAGACGACACCACTGTCATTGAACTGATCCAGGACGGTGATGAGTCTGCATACAGACAGGAGGTGGATCGCCTGATACACTGGTGTAGTCAGAACTGCCTGGAACTAAACCCACTCAAGACTGTGGAGATGGTGGTGGACTTTCGGAAAACACCACCTCCATACACCCCCCTCACCATCCTCAACAACACCATGTCGGCTGTGATCACTTCAGGTTCTTAGGAACCACCATCTCTGAGGACCTGAAATGGTCTTCACACATAGACACTGTTCGAAAGAAGGCCCAGCAGAGACTGTACTTCCTGAGGCAACTCAAGAAGTACAACCTTCCACAGGAGCTGCTGGTCATCTTCTACACTGCCATCATTCAGTCTGTCCTGTCTTCATCCATCTCAGTGTGGTTTGGTTCATCCACAAAACAGGACAGGTCCAGACTGCAACGAATAATCAGGACTGCAGAGAGAATCATCAGGGCTGACCTTCCCTCCATCCAGGACTTATACAGGTCAAGGGTCAGGAAAAGAGCTGCTAAAATCTCTGCAGACCCCACACACCCTGCACATAAACTGTTTAGAGTTCTGCCTTCAGGCCGACGCTACAGAGCGCTGTTCACTAAAACCAGCTGCCACAGAGACAGTTTCTTCCCCCAGGCTGTTTCTCTGTTGAACATTCAATAGAGTACAATCAACAGCATACAGATGTTGCAAATGCACCTTTTTATTTATTTATATATGTGTGTATTTGTACATTGTAGATATGTATATTATTTAGTGCAAAAACAAAAACCAAAGAGCAAAGTGTACCAGAGTCAAATTCCTTGTTTGTATGTACAAACTTGGCAATAAAGCTGATTCTGATTCTGATTCTGATTCTGATATAAACCTCTTAGAAATATAATGAATAAGGCTACAAACTTTTGAAAACCTCAAATCCGCTTGTGGACATTACCAGTGCAAAGATTCATGCAGCTGAGATGAAGGAAAACCAAAGTTACAGAGCATTTAGTAAAGACATACCAAGGTATTTTGCCCATTGGCACAGTATGGCACATGGCACCATTTACAGAAAATTGTGTTTTTACTTGCAAAACGTAATAAACATTTTTACATGTCTCAAACGGTTCTTTTTAACATATTTTTTATTTAAATTACAACATTTATTTTCCATTTTTAGTAAAACACTGAAACACTGGTCCGAATTGTACAAATGACCCCTCCTTTTAATCTGTACAGAGGCAGAATCAGATTATACTTAACACGTTCACATCAGTCCCACCAATCACCAGCTGTAAAAAGACGAAGACCTGTGACGCAGACTAAGTGATTTTTACGTTCGTTCAATTAAGATGTTCTGTCTGGAACCAGAAGGTAGGAATTCAAGTGGATCCGGTTGAAAAGAACTCTGGGAGATTAGTTATTTAGTTATAGTTAGTTATCCGATAAATTCGAAAGTTGAGCCCAAGATTTGCGGTGACGAATTTTGGGGTGTTTGTTTACTTTCTGATTCAACTACTTGTAGTTTTGACTGTGTTTGGTGGTTAATATCAGCTTTTAGCCATGATTCTGACGTTTTTTGAGAATTATACACGTAAATGCTTATCTACGGGAACGTAGAGCAATGAACGTACAAACGAAATTTAAAATTGCTACGTTTTCACAAGGAGTTTCACAGTCCTCATGGTCCTCTTAGCTTTGCCAGTACTTTGTGGATAGGGGGGCTGCTGGTCGTGTGCATAAAGTTATAGTATTTGGCAACAGATGTGAATTCTGCTGCAGAGAACTGAGGTCCATTGTTGGTAATAAGGGTCTTCGGGACCCTGTGGCGGTAAGAATATGGACTGGAACCTGTTGATTACTGACACTATAGTAGTGGATGTCAGATTTGCCATTTCTATTTAATGTGAGAAGTAATCAGAACCGCGAGAGACATTGCACGGTTTCCCTGGAAAAGTCCCGCTGCTACCCACCGGCCTGTTCAGCAATTCCATTGTCATCAGTGGCTCTGATGTATTTTGAGCTTCCCGTACACAGATTATGCAGTTTTCCACTTTCAGCTTGATTCTAGAATCAAGCCACTGCTCAAGGTGGCAGCATGTTGGAGTAGCTCTGTTACTTTTCATTCTGATATATCCTTTTTAGAAACTAGAAACCTGTATAATATGACCTACAATATTTAATTTCCCTTTGTTATCAATAAAGGATCTTTGAATTGAACTGTATTGAATTTGTTTTGAGAGTCCAGGCCACTATAGGGACTGCAGGGCTCCGGCAAGATCTTGTTTTACCCTGGTGACCTTCATGTACTGCGTTTAGCATTTTGTTTTGCATTGTTTGGGAATCATAAGTCTTTCGCCCTTCATCAATAGTCCGTTCACAACCAGCAGGTCCTACTGAAACTGAAAGTGTCAAAAGTGTGGGATGACTTTAAACTAAACAGAAAAGAAAACATATATCTTAGCCATCATAGAGGCTCAGCTCAAAGTAACAGCTGTAAAATGCTTTGGCTTTAAGCAGTATAAAGATTTGGTTTAAACCCTACATTGTTTCAGAAACGGAAGTGAATGCCACGAATAACAGAAGGCTAATGCTAGCGTTGCTTAATGTTGGTGCACTCGCATATGCGCCACACACAGATGGAAGGTAACGCTCAACATAAACTAGGTCCTATTAAATTAGTGATATTTGTTTAAACTCCAAAAGCACAACTGTTTAATCTTCAATTTATGCATTTTGATAATAATCAAACGGGCTCTGATTGCATTTTTTTTCTCTGTTGCACAACAGAGCTGAGAGCAATGTGTACCAAGCACAGTCAGATGTCCAGATTAAATTATGTCCTGTAATATAATAAGGTATTATTATAGAATACCATTTGTTTAATAAAAGCAGCTCATTTAGCCCCGTAATGTTTCTGAAGTCAGCAGCTAAAGACTGAAGCTCATGTTTTGTTCGCGAGACGTTGAAGGGGCGTGGTTAATTAGCATATCTTCTGAAGATTTAAATTCTAGATTTAGATTTAACATTTAGATTTAAATTTAACATTAGATTTAAGAAATATATTTCCGTTTAGATATAACATTTAGATGTAGATTTAACATTTAGATTTAAGATATATATTTAGATTTAGATTTAACATTTAGATTTACGATATATATTTAGATTTAGATTTACAATATATATTTAGATTTAGATTTAACATTTAGATTTACAATATATATTTAGATTTAGATTTACAATATATATTTAGATTTAGATTTAACATTTAGATTTAAGATATACATTTAGATATAGATTTAAGATTTAGATTTAGCATTTCCCAATAAATGCGAGAAAAAATCACTAAATGTAAAGAAAGCGTGCTAAATAATAGAAATGTGCCAGTGAAATTTTTTTTTGCTGAATTTTTACATTCGGCACCTCATAGCTAACAACAGCAACATCTTCAGAAGTATGGAACTTTACTGTGACCAACCGCTTCTAAAGACACCATGCACTGACTCACAGATTGTCCTGCGGGGACAGATGCCTTTTTGCAATAAGAGCCACAATAGACAACATGTCACCATAATCCTAGTTACAACAGAGCTAAGAATAGAAGTCAATTGGATACTGGAGATGGAGCTGAACAAAACACCCTCAATGTGAGCACTGATGTATTTTAAGGTTTAAAATGGCTTTGATATCCTAGTTGCTAACCTTTGCAGTTCATCAGAATGGCTCTTGTGCATTTGCTGCCTTAGGGAGCGTACAGATTTTCTTGTGATTCAATAACAGGGATCTGAGGTGATGTAACGGCAGATTCGCAGAGTAAAGCAATTCTCTGTTGTTGGCTCTCAGATTCTGCCTGTCGGTATAAAAGGATGAATGTGAGCATGTTGCCAATCAAATGAAAGGCTTGCGCTTGTTAAACAACGCAAAAAGCATGTATGTTCAACAAGTGATATGTATGTCACAGCCGGCAGGCTTGGCTGATTCTAGGGTTGAAAATTCTCCTGACCCCCTTGGGCCTTTACTAAATGAGTCCCACAGCACTGGGGCAGCAGCCATATGTGATGTGCTGTTCTGTCCATGTGAGACACGTGCTACATCTTCGGTCTGAAAAAGAAATCATCCTGTATAAGAAAAATTTGTATTTTAAGTTAAATGCCTCGGACTCACATGGGATCTTCTTTGGCTTGAGGATAAATAACATCCAGAGAAACTTTTACAGTTGAGGATTTACTCAACTTGAATTCAATTCTATGAATGGTAACAAGATCATCCCTTCTGCAGGGTATCAGGTAGTATAAATGTCAAATGACATCAGTGCAATAGGATGGCAGTGTGGTCCACAAGGACCTGTGGTGTAACACCATGCTACCTGCCACACCCCAAGTGCCATACATCCTCTCAGGTGGGGCTCCTTTTTGCCTGAAGGGGATATAAATCAAGTCACAGGATGGCAGCTTAGTGGTGTGCATTGCTGGATTCTGGGGTGTTTTAGCGAACTTTGGCCTGGGGTGTTTTTAGGGTGTTAAACATTGGGGGGTTTTGCCAGACCCCAAATAGTTTAATTTTCACTAGAAGTGTATTTATCATAGTGATTGCCTTTGGAAATTGCCCAACATTCATGATGAAGTCTTTTTGCCCAGGTCTTGGTAAGTGTGACATGTCTGCAAAAGGTCAGCTTTCTGAGCTGAGGGGGCGCTTGATGGCAGCATCAAGCGTCCCCTTAGCATGATGCTGCCATTACCATGTCTCACACTTGCAACGGAATTCTAGCCAAAAGACGCTCAGAAAGCTAATCTTTTGCAGACATGGTGATGGCAGCATCATGCTGAGGGGATGCTTTAGAGACCTAAATCAGCTTTAAGGAGCTAAATACAGGGCAGTCCTGTAAGAAACCCTACAAAAGGCTTGAGATTGCAGCGGAGGTTCACCTTCCAGAGGGACAACGACCATAAACATACAATTCAATTCAATTCAATTCAGTTTATTTATATAGCGCCAATTCACAACACATGTCGTCTCAAGGCACTTCACAAAAAGTCAGGGGTACAAGATTTAAATTAATCCAAATCATTGAACAGTGCAGTCAGATTCTGTTTTTTTAATTTAAAATTGGATAAAAAGTTTGTCTTTCTAAGGAAACCCAGCAGATTGCATCCAGTCAGTGACCTTGCAGCATTCACCCCTCCGGATGAGCATGTAAGAAAAGTGGACAGTCAATGGCGTTGACTTTGCAGCAATCCCTCATACTGAGCATGCATGTAGCGACAGTGGAGAGGGAAAAACTCCCTTTTAAACAGGAAAAAAACCTCCAGCAGAAACCAGGCCCCTTTGTGGAAAAGGGCCCATCTGCCACGCCCGACCGGGGGGGGTTAGAGGAACAGAGCAGAGACACAAAAGAGAACAAAAGAAGCACTGATCCAGGAGTACTTTTCTATGGGA
This sequence comes from Crenichthys baileyi, assembly GCA_036173005.1. Classification (NCBI taxonomy): domain Eukaryota; kingdom Metazoa; phylum Chordata; class Actinopteri; order Cyprinodontiformes; family Goodeidae; genus Crenichthys; species Crenichthys baileyi. The sequence goes on along the minus strand of JAHHUM010001845.1, from coordinate 128,309 downwards.
AGGAAAAGGTAAATGTTAATGGATGTAGTCCCTTTAGTCGTTTCACCTAGAAAAGAAAGAACAGATAAACTCTGGGGCCAGTTTTCATTTTGGGCGTCTGAAGAGAGCACATAGAGTTAGTTACAGTAAAAGCTCAGTCAGGAGCTATGTCTAGGAAGGGGAAAAAGGGGTTAAAAAATGAAAGACAGGGCCATGTGGATCATCGGGAAAGTTGAGCATTAAGTTTTTTCCAGCCGGAAGCTCGGACGATGCCCCCTCTCCAGAAAGGGGGTTACAGGTAGACACAGAGTCAGGCCAGGTGTAAGCTTCTAGGAAGAGAAAAGAGAGAGAACAAAGTTAAAAGCTGAAAATAACCCCCAAATAATGCAAAAATTGAAGAGTAGTTTTTTGGGGGAAAATGTAGCGAAGAGAGTGAAAGTGGTCTTTTATTATGTCCTCCAGCAGCCTAAGCCCCTATAGCAGCATAACTACAGAGATAGCTCAGGATAAACCTAAGCCACTCTAACTATAAGTTTTTATCAAAAAGGAAAGTTTTAACCTAGCCTTAAAAGTAGACAGTTTGCCCCTTGAGCCCCCTGATGGCCATTTTTATACTAAAAAACCCAAAAAACGATTTGGGATACCTCTTCTTTTCAGATTGACCAAACCCATTGGAAAAGAGAGGGGGTCTTACAGGTAGCAGAAATGGAGGGTGGTGTTTGCACCTCAATCATAACTGGCCCCGGTTTAGGCTAAATCCCCCTTACTCCATCCAAAGGGGGGAGAAGAAGACGGGGGAAAAATAAGGAAGATAGCTCAGGATAAAACCT
>JAHHUM010001845.1:0-122500 GCA_036173005.1 Crenichthys baileyi | reverse complement strand
GTTACAGTAAAAGCTCAGTCAGTAGCTATATCTAGGAGAGAGAAAGGGTTAAACACTGAAAGACAGGGCCATGTGGATCATCGGTAGAGGGTGAGCATTAAGTTGTTGCGAGCAGAAGCTCGGACGATGCCCCTTTCCAGAAAGGTGTCACAGGTAGACACAGTCAGGCCAGGTGTAGCTTCTAGGAAGAGAAAAGAGAGAGAACATAAAGTTAAAAGCTGAAATAACAGCAAATAATGCAAAATTGGAGAGTAGTGTGAGAATGTAGCGAAGAGAGTGAAAGTGGTCATTATGTCCTCCAGCAGCCTAAGCCTATAGCAGCATAACTACAGAGATAGTTTCAGTTTCAGTTTATTTATTTATATAGCGCTTATTTACAACAATGTCGTCTCAAGGCACCCCACAAAGGGTCCGGAACGGTGTGGGGCCGCCGGGGAGGCCAGAACAAACCACCAAGTGCCAGAGCCCGGCCACCGCAGAACGGGCCACGTGTAGGGGCACTAAGTGAAATAATAAACTGATAAGAGGCAGGAATGTTTAGGAGCTGTCTGAATGGACACATGGGTTCAGTGTGTGACTATAACATTATCCTCTCAGTGTGTAGTAGAGGGTGAAACGGGAGTAGATTTTCTCCCCTGTCCCATCCCGCTCCCACAGAAAAATGTCTTGTCCCATCCTAATCCCAGGCCAGCATAACAAAAAAAATCCTGTCCCATCCCACTCCTGGTAAATTGACTCCCACTCCCATCCCGCTCCCATTTAGAACGACTCCTACTCCTGTGCTATTCCCATTTTTGTTTTCTTCATTTAGTCTTTTGGCAATTTCTTTCTTTGAAGGACCAGTTAGGTCCCTGTTTTTAGCTGTTGTAAAGGCCAGTTAAAGTAAAAAGAATAATAATGAAGAAATAATAAAATATCAAACAAGGAAACAGACCATGCCTATCTTAGTTGAAGAAACAAAATGTACATAGTTGGATTTTACTCATTTATTGTGTGAATGCCTTCAGCATTCACACAATTCACACATCTGAACCAGGTCCAAAGTCTATCAGAACCAGGTCAAACCTATCAGAACCAGGAAGAAAACACCACCAGAACCAGGTCCAAATCTCCTTCAGAATCAGGCGGAATTCTCCATCGGAACCAGTTAGGAACCTTCCATCAGAACCAGGTCCAAAATCGTCCAGAACCAGGAAGATCCTCTATCAGAACCTTGTCCAATATCCATCAGAACCTGTAACAAATCTTCATCAGAACCAGACCCAAACTCCATCAGAACCAGGTCCAAATTCAATCAGAACCAGAAAGAAACCTTTATCAGAACTAGTTGCAAGATCCATAAGAACCTGGAACAAATCTCAATTAGAACCAGACCCAAACTCCATCAGAACCAGGAGGAAATCTCCATCAGAACCAGTTAGGGACCCTCCACCAGAACCAGAGCCAAACTCCATCAAAACCAGGAACAAATCTCCATCAAAACCCGACCCAAACTTCATCAGAACCAGGCGGAATTCTCCATCAGGACTAGATAGGCACCCACTATCAGAACCAGGTCCAAACTCAATCAGAACCAGAAAGAAACATCTATCAGAACCAGTTCCAAAATCCATCAGAACCAAGAGGAAATCTCCATCAGAACCAGTTAGGGACTCTCAACAAGAACCAGGTAAAAATCTCTATCAGAACCAGGTACAAACCTGTATCACAACCACTTATCAGATTTCAGCTGATATTCTGCTGTCAACCTTAGCCACTTTCTGCCAGCTTTCAACAGGAGTTTAGCATTTCTGTTTTCTTCTAATTCATTAAATTTCATTAGATTGTCTGCAGTCAATTTACCATACCAATGCCATATCAGTGCTGTTTGTTTTGTGAGCAGTTTGTCATCTGTGCTGCCTTTCCAAAATGCACAGCTTTCTCAAGGCGATTAACAACTTTTGCGAACAAACGCAAAAGTATTGCGAGCGAACGCAAAAGTATTGCATAGGGACGCAAAAGAAAAAAATGTCCCCCCATGTCCCCTCGCAGGCTCCGTACCTTTACCCTCTACTGTGGCAAAGGCTCTTAAGTCTTTAGTGCACATGCGAGCAATTTTGTTGGTCAGATGAGACTTGACACGCGATGGTACTTTTGGTTTGACGAATGAAGAGATGCAGGGCTGATTCAATCCAGAATTTACCTTACAAGTGTGCCTTAATCACTGGAGTACTTGATTACGACTGAACATGTTTTACAAGCAACATACTGCAAGTTAACACCGCTACATTCAACTCTCCTGAAGTTCGGTAATATTTGCGACTTTCCTGTCAGCTCCATGACTTTACGTTGCAAATCCAATTTTACCACATCCAGTTCTCCACCTGCGTTTGCTCCCTCCATTCTGAAAGCAGGTGGAAAACATCGATCAGAAGCACTGTTGGCTTGTGGGTCGTGTTCATTTGACTCGCATTATAGTTTATGCTTCTTGGAAAAAGACTACACTATGGCAGCGTCGATCCAAGTTTTGTTTGTTAAGTTTATAATAAGTTTATATCAAAGTCTCAGTTCTACATTTCCAAAGACAATTTATCCTAGTTTATTTTCCATCCTATTGGTTAGCTCCCGCTCCCGTCTGCTCCCGTTCATTTTGTATCCTGTACCATCCCAATCACGTGATCTTTACTAATGCTGTCTCCCATCCCCCGTGACCCGTGGGATTCCCGAAAAAATGTCAGCCTCTAGTGTGTATCTGTCACTGTATCAGACAGGTACAAAGACCTATGACTTCAACTGTTTGATGTGCTCAGGAAAAAGGGTCTAAAAGGGAGTAAAGGATTGCAGGAAAACAGTACAGGAGACAGTGGAGCTGCTGAAAATGAAGTGAACATTTAGAAGAGATTAGCAATGTCTAGAAGATAAACAAGCAACATAAAGGGAAGGAAAGAGCAGAGCAGAATTATAGAGGTGAAGGGGAGAAGAAAAGCAAAAATCACAGAAAGAATGCAGGAAAGTTTAATTAAACACTTTCAAACATCTCTCCTTTCTTGACTTTGTTTATATAGCTGTGGCAACTCCCTGCAAAGAATAACCTTCATCTTCCCTCCCTCTTGTCTATATCCAGCTATTGCTGCTCAGGAGCTTCTGGCATCTCCAGACAGGAATTCTGTCTTGCCCCCTGTGAGTGCAGTAGGCTGATATTTTACACAACAGGAGCTACAGAGAAGCAAGTTAGCCTCCCTGTTCCAGAGCCACTTGTGCAGCATGTTAGGGGTTCCGAACAAAGTGTCTCTTTAATAGATTGGCCTTGTGTTATGTCTCAAATCATTAACAGAGTAAACATACATTCTTTGTCAGATCAAAGATCAGTATCAGGGTGAATAGCCCTTCAGCTCTTTCAGCTACTGTGTTATGCTCATCTAACAGTTAGAACCCAAATTTTTTAAACAATTCCTTAGATTTAGTTTCATATATTATTGAAGACTGGAACTCATTGAAGGGCTTTGCAGAAGTTTTCAATCCCCTTACACTTTTTCACACCTTGACACATTAAAAACCACAAACTACAATGTATTTTATTTCACAGACCAACATAAAATAGTTAGGAGTTGTGAAATGGAAGAAAAGCAGCAATTTAAATGTAGCAAATAAAGGTAGTGTACCCAACTTTTTTCAGATGTCCCCTAGTCAATTAAACAGTCCACTCTCACCAAAATCTCGATTTAAATCTAGTTGTTTTGTTCAGGCCTCAGATGTTTTTTTAATTAAACAGTTGTGAACAGGCAACATTATGAAGACCAAGGAACACAACAGACAAGTCAGAGTGAAAGTTGTGGAGACATTTAAAGGACAGTTAAGTTGTAGACATTATCCTAAATTTTGAACATCTCAGAAAATCCACCATCGTCCAAAAATAGAAAGTGTTTACAACAACAAACCTTCGAAGAAATGGCCAATTATTTAAACAGACAGGGCAGACAAAGAGTGCCTTAATTTATAATGGAGGAGCTGTGAGACATGGTGGTGGAAGCATCATGCAGGGGGATGCCTTAGGGACAGGTAAGCTGGTTAGAGTTGGTGGGAAGATGAATAAAGGTTAATACAGGGAAATCTTTAAAGAAAATATTGAAAACGTCTGTACATATCAGTATGTTCGCGAGGAATCTACTCTTAGCCAGCCAACTATTCAATTTTCCCTTGTCAGAGAAGAAGATGAAAGAAAGATCAACATGTACTAGAATGATGGCAAAAAATAGGGGTTAGGCAGAAAAACAGAAATAAAAACATCTTCTGTTAAAACATGTAGGCAGAGTGATGCTGTGGGCAACGCATAACATTCTATGGCCACTAGTCACTAGTGTTAATGTGACAGAAGATGAAAGTAGCCAGGTTAATTCTAAAGAAAGGGCTATGCTCCCTGATCAGTTTTAGTTACATGCAACAGAAATAATCAGGTGTCCCAAATATACCCACAAAAGCCACTCAGAAGGTGTTCAAGTCAAAGAGCAGGATGATTACAGAATGACTTACCCCCCTGAATGTGCTGTATTTCAAAAGCTGAAGATGAAGCAGTAAGACCCTCAGTCAAACAACTGGAGAGAGCTGCAGCAAGGTGTAGGGAACCATGTCAGAGGAAGAAATTGTTCTTTGATTCAGTTCTTGGTTTAGACTAGGACTGAAACAATTAATTGAATGACTCAAATAAATGTCCATTGAATAAAATCTTGGGCAAAATCTCTCACTCGGAGCCTTATTTATTTCGTATCACTGCATTCTGTACAGCAGTCATGTTTCTGTGGAGACTGTTACTGGAGTCGCACAAATTCTGTTTATATTGACGTATGAAGTAAGATGGCAGATAACAGGAGAAGATTCTGAGAAAAAACAAAACAAAAGAGAAGTGAACAAACTCTACAGCAAACTAAGTTAGCTTAGCACAACATCAACAGTAACCGGGGACCATTGCATTTCTGATTCTTAAAACAATATTCATAATCTTTAGATGAACATGCAAAAAGCTCATCCTAAATGATGATTCACAAGCTGAAATATATGAAGTATAGCACCTGGTTCTAAAAAATCAGATCGGACCCAGTCTGCCCTGGTCCACTTCATGACCTGCATTCATGAGTTTCGTTGCCAAATTATGTAAAAACGTAGCAATGTACTCAAGAAAACTCAATAACACAAATTTCGTACTCAGAGTACATGTGAAAATCAAAACTCATTTCTGAAGTGTATAGCAGCTGTTATGATGTCTCTGAGTTACATGCATAGAATACATTAGCTGTTTTGTTGTAGACAGTGAATTTAATAAGAAACATTTATTAACCTGACCAGACACTAAAAGATGCCACCCATTGCTGTTATTAAGCTACTGCTCATTTAAAAGTGAAGTTACATGCTACAAGTCTTAAGCAGTATGTCTGTTAAGCAGAGAACAGGATACTTAGATAACCAAGCCTAGCTAAATGTCAGCTAACATTAGGTTTTAGTGTCGCTTCATACATGGTTCGTATAGGTGCTTGAAATCCTTGAAAATGCTTGAGTTTTAACAAGGTGTTTTCAAGGTTTGGAAAGTGCTTGATGATAAAGTCCTTGAAAGTGCTTGATATTCTAAATGTACAGGTTGGTAATCAAGAGCACAATTTGATTAAAGTTAAAAGGTGATTAGTTAATGGTTTAATTATGCAAAAAGTAGATGTGGCTTGGCAATGCTTCATCATTGTGCGTGCTGTGCCACTGATTCTGCCTATATGTCTACTTCATAATACTTTATGATAGTGAATTGAAACTGTCTTCATTAGTTTTAATGTCTTTTTTATCTCCAAAGCATGGTGCTGGAAAAGTTTGAAAATCTACCTTGAAAATACTTGAAAAGTGCTTTTTTTATACTGTGGGAAAAGTGTATGAACGCTGTTAATTGCAAGCAAAACGGGAAGAAGCTATAATATTCTGCACAATAAGCACATAAATACTTCTAAATTGAACATATTTTTATTCCATATTGAGCTTTTGTCCTTCCACTGTGCACATATGTTAATTTTTAAATGAACTTCTGGTTTAGCTGACACTGACTTAAACTTTGTTTCACTCCTTCTGAGAGAGCTGGCTTTAACTCTTGATTTTCTCACTATTTTAATGCACTCTCATGAGTACATGAAAAAGCTGAATAACAACAATGAATACATGCCAAGGATAGCATTATTATATCTGTAATTATCAATCTTATATATGTCAGACTCATGCCTACTTTCAGTTAACAGTCAGTTCACATATATTTTTGCTTGTGAATGTGAGAACCATATCCCCAGCAGTCTCTCTGATCCTCTCTGTAGCCCATACAACTGAGAATGAAACCGTCCAGCCTGCAGCCACAGATGAGGTGTGTGTGTGCCTGTGTGTGGGTGTGTGGCCTGGCTCAGTTTCACACCCCACCCAGCCATCACTGCTTGCTAAGCCAGGAAGGTGACCATGAACTAATAACTGCATTCACCCACATGCAGGCATATGCACACAAACTCATCCCAGGTGGGTGACAGCTGCCGAATGAACCTCTCCGCATTAGCTCTAAAAATACCAGCGTTGACACAGAGAGAAAAACAAAAACTAATTAATGAAGGCCCCCTCTGTTTTGATTCCTCAGCTGGAGCTCTCACATCCTGTGAGATTTTAGCCAAAGACTATCTGACATTCTTCCCTATTTTTTAATAAGCATTTCTTACCATTATGAGTTAAGATGCTGCGAACAATGAGATACAGACCTCCACGCCTACAGCACTCTCTCCTTGTTTGTTCTGCCTGTTTAGTGCAACACTATGCATGAGGTTGGTATCTTGAAGCTGGGAGAGAACTGATATTATGAACAACAGGAATGGAAGCCTGTTTGAGCAGAAGATGCAGGAGGCTGAATTAATAGATATTCAGCTGAACCCTGACAACCACAAGAGTTTCCAGCGTGGGAAAACCCAGCATGCCTTGCTATAAAACATTGTAATGAGATCTGCGAAAGACAGGGGAGTGTGAAGGGGCTGTCCGCGCCGCAGGCTGCCTTAGCAGGCCGGCACCCCCAGGTCAACAAGTGGAAAGCATGTGTGGGCAAGAGTGTATTTGTGTGTCCACCCACAGCTAGTGTGTGACAGCGAAAACTTTCCTGATTTTAATTAAAACAGCATTGACCACCTTTCAAGTTACAGGTGGGAAAACAGTGCAGCTTTTTTACTTTCCATGATGTAAACACCAATAAAGCAACCGCCAGCTTTGAATTAGAACATGCACCCAAGCCAGGCACGAAGGACTACAATACATGTCAGTGCTATGCCTCAACCAAACACCATATTGGAATTGGTTGTGAAGTTGTCTCATAGCACCTTTTACTGTGATCCCCGCAAATGAAAACAAAATCCAGTGCCATCATAACTTAGACAATATGTAAATTGAGTCAGCCTGTATGTGATCTAATCTTTGTATAAATCCAGCTGTTCTCTGAAGGCCTTAAAGGTTTGTCAGGGAACATCAGTGAACAAACAGCATCATGAGGACAAATGAGCACAACAGACATGTCAGGGAGAATGTTGTGGAGAAGGTTAAAGCAGTGCTGGGTTGTAAAACTATATCAGAAGCTTTGAGCATCTTACAGAGCTCTGATAAATCCATCATCTGCAAATGGAAAGAAGCTGGCACAACTGCTAAACTACCAATTCATGGCTTTTTACCTACGAGAGGCTTAGCCAGGAGAGCGTTAATCAGAAAAGGTACTCTGGTCTCAGGAGATCAAAATTAGACGTCTTGGCTGATACAGAATGTGAAACACTGTGCATGGCAGAAAGTAACACTGCATATCACCCTGAACACACCATACCCATAATGAAACATAATGTTGGGATCTTACTTTGACAGCAGTAGGGTCCCTGTCCCAACTCAAGAAGAGTTGACTAGGAGATGGATGGAGCCAAATACAGGGAATTTCTGAAAGAAAACATGTTAAAGGCCCTAAAAATAACGGCCAGAGCTACAATGGAATGGTTTGGATCAAAGCGTCTCCATGTGTTAGAATGTTTTTTATTTCATAATTATCTGACACTTTGTAACATAAAGTATGAAAAAGTTCAAGGTGTATGAAAATGTTCAGAAGACACTGTCTTTACATGGACTCGTTCACAAACAGAATATCACTTGATTGGGATCACTGCTCCATCCCAGAGGCTATTTACTTTGTCATGGCCAGAGCCACATACACACACACCAACTCAGAAGTGACATTAAGAGATCATTCCAGTGACAGCTGACACAGGGCACAACACGAGACTGCTTTTACAGTACAAAGAAAGAGATCAAATGTAAAGCTGGCATTGCTCTCGAAGTCTGGAGAATGCTGAGAAAAGTCTGCAAAGCAAGCAATAAGCTCACGCTACAACAAATGGCTTTCTAAACAGGATCTGCAGTGTAACTAGAATGGCATGCTTTAAAACCTCCTGTCAATGTGCAACTCTATTTGCTCTTTGGCATGAAAGGGAATGACAGGACAAGATGAAGCCACCCAGATGGCTATCAGCTTGTTTGTTATAGGATTGTGTCTGCATGCACTGTAACATCAGGAAGCACTTGGACTCTGATCTGTTGGACGTTAGAGTTCAAACATGTCATATTTGTAGAAGTCTGTTCCCAATCCACAAAGTGTGAAAAGTTTAAACACATCTCTCATGATCCCATCTTCTATAAATTATACTTGCTATACATGTTGCTCACATGATGTAGACAAGTCAGAAAAATCCTGCTGCTGAGTGTAAAGCCAGGTCACTGATAACACCATTCATTTGCATTTAGTCCACCATTCCCCCCAGAATGTACCAAACCTCCAGATGGTTTTCATAAAGCAGGCCTTCATTCATTCAAAAAAAATGAAACACCTTACTTTGAAACCTAATCCAACCAAGGTGTGTTCTGCATCACTGTTTTGAGTAAAAGTAAAAGGATATATTTTTCAGTTCTAGACCTTTAAATCACTGTTACTGAATGTATGGTATTATGGTCCTTAATCGTAAATGCATAGCATATTTACAGATTTATAAAACATTTTTACTAAAAAAAACTAAGCCGAAGTTTAAAAAAAGCATGTGAAAAAAGTCAACCCTTCCTGTTTCTATAGCAATGAAGTTAAGTAGCAAAGTCCTTCTGATCAAATGTACGAATTGACTGATCATCACCGTAGTTTGCTGTTCTGAGCTTTCAGGTGTTTGTTAACACGGCAACAAGGCAAGAAGAAAAGACAATACCAGCAATCTTAAACAACTAACTGTTGATGCCCAATGATCTGTGAAGGTTTAAAGGCAAATTCATAATTGTCTGGAGTCCATCATTCACATGTGGGGAAACTTTTGAGACAGTTGCCAGTCTTCTCAGAAGGAAATACTTAATCAGTTCGAACATTGAAACACTTTGATAAAACAAACTATAATTCCACCTCAGACTCTGAAGCCCTCTTGGAGCATGTTAAATCAAAGTTCATGACAGTACAGTTAGAAAAATTAAAAACAAGTATGGACTGTTAAGAGTTGGATGGAAAAAGTCTATTTTCTCTTAAAACACGTCAGCACAAGTTAGGTTTGAAACACTGCATTTGAAGAAAGCACAAACCTTCCTGTGAACTTTGAACAGATAGGACCACAGTGAGATGTTTAGCCATAATGCATAGCTGCATGTTTGGTCAAAAACAAACATGTTATCATATCAAAAAACACTGTTCAACAACTGTCAAGCATGGTGGTGGAGTGATAATGATGAAGTGGGCATTTTCATTGTCCGATGAGCTAACCCCTCCCACCTACTTCCCTATGTCTAAAGGGATTGCTCAATCCAGCTCTCCATCCAACAGGTCCGGACTTCCCTAAACCTGAAAAGTCTTACTAAGCAGGTTCACTGAAAGTTCTGTTTAAGCTAGTGTCGGGATATGACTCGCCTAGCCTCTGACAGCCTTCATACAAAAGTCTCGCCTTCTTCAACAGGAGGTCTGGACGACTGAGTAGCCTACCGCAGTCATTCACATTTCAACAGTCACTTTTGTTCACGGCTGCTCATTCCTTAATTTTACAACTGGCTCTTGGTATATGGGCTAGGTTAATTTTAGTGGCTCGGCACGAGCCCCAAGGGCGCTGTTTTAACAAACTTGGCTAAGGCAACCTATAAAAACCTCCTAAAATTTCTTAGAACCAGGCAACAAGACTTTTTACCACCAATGAAAAACCAAAAATAAGGTGACTCAATTAATTGAATGTCCACGATTTAACTAGAATTTTATATGCTTTCTTTAATTAGCAACGCTTATGCAGGGGTCGTAACAGCTTCAATTCAGCAACACAATAAATTCAATAATAGAAATAAATCAATCAACTCCACCTGTCTTTCCCTGATGCTGAAACTAGTGAGTTTGGAGAGGCTTTGAAGATGGAGGCTCGTCCATGCACCCGATGGAGCTGTTCCTTCGGGTAACAACGAGTGGTTTCTTGAGGGGAATATGACTTAATCTTCAGTTTTCTTCCTTTAAGTGACAGGCACTAATGCTCCAGGCTTCGATGGTTAAACAGAAAGTTTGTCATATGTCTCAGAGGACAATAGCTTCCAGAGGCTGAAGAGTTGAAGGAAACCCCAGGGACATAACTGAGGTTGATTCAGGACTTCCAGAAGCCTGAAACTTAGAGCAATCAGCTGTTCACCGATCAAGTTAACTTCTGTTGTCTGGATAAAAAGGCTGTAGATGAAATCAGATTCTTAATTTTGAGGCACAGTCCTTCTAGGGCTCACGGGTTGATCCTCTTTTTAATGCAGTCGATCAGCAGGGCTGTGTCTCTGGTACTTCTTCCATCTAAGCATCTTTTTCTCCGTCCGATCTTGTTCGCTGGTCTTCTGCGAGGAAACAACCCCGTTTCTTCTTTCAGCATTGCCTTTATAGCGTAGATGATCTCACCTGTCACCCCCTTGTAAGGCTTCTCAGTTATTGCGCAACCTTCTCTGCTCAGTTCCTCAGTTATTGCCCAATACTTTAGTCACGGTCATTGTGACCCTCGGGTTTTGTCCTTTGGAAATGCCAGTAATAGCCACGCAGCTGGCTGCAGACTCATCTTCCTCTTGTTGGCTTTCAAAGAGTTCGTTGTCAGCATGCAGCTGGCCCTCGTCACCTCTTGTCCTCACATAGTTCTTTTCCTAATCTGCTGTCTTAAACTTTACACAGTATTACACATTCCATTCTCAGCTTTCTACACTTACTTTAAGACATAGTTACAAAATCATCACTTCATTCTTTTTATTCATACTTCACAAATAATCAACATTATATGTCTTTTATATAGCTGATTGAGAATTTTTAAACCTTAATGTTTTTTGTTTTAATTATCTGTTCTTTGTTATTTCAATCATATATCTTTTAGATTCATAATCAAAGATTATTAATTTCATTTAATACTTGTAAAAGAATGGAAAATCATCATACATTATTGGATACTTGTTGTTTATACTTCTGCAAAAGATAAGACAGTTAATATGTGGCTCCATACAGGCCTCTCATTCTCTCAGTCCCAGAATTAGAGAACATGCCCGTTTCACTCCCCAATGCTTTAACTGTGTATTGTAATAATTATTGCATGGCTTACAAAGAAATATATTTATTATAATTTTTATGGATTTAACTGTAAGCAGTTAACGAATGTTGCATGGATTACATGGAAGGATCTCACCTTATTTTGACAGCATGCTTTATAACCACTAGTACTGGGTACATTGCAGTCATTGAGCTGACACATTTAGAAAGTTGTCCCTCTTAGGGCGTACTAGTCATTTCACCCCTTTACTATTTTGCACCTTTGCAGTTTTGATCATTGAGTGCCCAACTCTTTGGGTATTAAACAGATGTGCTTACCACAGGATGTTCTGTAGCGACCCTGCATCAGTTCAAGCCCACATCATAAAAGTATCGTAGCAGAATTGTCAGATCAGCAGTCTGTCATTACAATACGTCCATGGATGTTTTGTACCCCTTTGCCTACCTGATTGCCTAGATGTAAAAGAAAAACAAAAATTCTAATAAATAGAAATAGACATGCAATGGTAAGTTAATATGCAAGACATGGTCAATTAGGTGTGATGGAATGGTAGTCACAAAGGGTCAAAATGGTTTCTTTATGGGTAAGATAAGGTAGTTGGATAGAATGGGAACATGGGGATATGAAATGAGGGTACAAAGTGGGGGTACGAAATGGGGAAAGTGTAAAATAACACTTTAGCTTAGCTAAACCTGATCACAAAAAAAGGACAGTGATCAGGTATGGAATGGGGGTAGAAATTGGTGAAGAGATTAAAAGATCCAAAGCCAGACAAGCCCAACAAGGACTGATAAACAGAAGCAAAGCATTGCAAAGGTCCAGTCAAAGTTGAGAAACTTCAACTACATTTTATGGTGTAATCTCAGTCACGTATGAACAAATACAACTTACTGTGTTCAAAGGTCCTACAAGCCTGATGATTTTTAAGATAAACTTCAGGATACATAGAAACGTACAACTAGAAGAGGTTCTACTTCCTTTTTACCATAACTGTGATGTAGACTCGTACTTTTCATAAGACACGTTTGTCTGATCTGTAAACAGGGGCAATTGTTTTTAGCCATTAATTATAGGAGCGTAACTATTCCTCACAAACAAAGACCCTCTAAGTTTCAAAGCCTATAAAACACTGAATTCCTTTTCAACACTGTCATCCACTGGCAGTGCTTTTTATAGATTTTTCCTGTTCCAGATTTTCAGAGCCAATCCCTGTCCACTTCTTTGCACTTCCAATGTGCTTCTTGTATTCAGTATTTTACTGTGAGAAAAAACAATGACCTTGTCAGTCTGCAGATTTGTAATATGTTCAGATACCACAGAGTCAATTAGAGCAAATGGTTTATTCATGTGCCATCGAGAACACCAGGATTTTTACCCATTAGTCTGAAACTAGAAAATGAATGATGGCCAATGGTAAGAGAAGGAATAAAAATATACTGTAGCACAAATCTCTGGAGACTAATTCAGCCTGTTACTTTTATTCTCTTGGGACAGGGTACACTGACTTATTATTGGTCTATAATGTTAATATGACACATTTTGGCTGAAAGTAAGTCCAATATTCTGTTTAATTTGGTGTTGGTTTCTACTGACTTCCCTGGAAAATATTTGGCTGTCGTGCAACTAAAGGCTCTGGTATGCTACATGGCAATATTTGAACCTCTGTGGTTACATGGTTAGGAAACTGACCAAAGTCAACACAGGAAAACCACAGGAACCATCGGGTGTTCAATGCTTTAAAATGCTTTTTAAGATGGAAGAACTGCTTGAGAACCGGCTAGCTGGTTCAAAATTTCTCAATAACAAATGTTTTGGCAGCAGCTTAAATCTTTAAAGAACACATTTTTGTATATTTCTTAACAGCTAAATCTAACCAGCTCCAACTGCAGTAGGCTCTATTGTAGTTGGTCGTTGTAGTTTGTGTTGTTGTGATGGCAGTGAAAAGATGTTCAAAAGATTTTAATATGAACAATTCTAATGTTTTTATGAACTGTAAATTGGAACAAGGAAATTTTATTTTATAAAGCCCTTTTACGGCCTACTCTAAATTGGTTTAAAAAAAAACGTTTTTTTACTTGCACCAATTATTTGTAAAATGACCAACCACAATTGCTGCTGCCAAAATTATAAAAATATGACAATTTATTAGAAAAATATTTGATACCCATTAAAGTTGTTAGTATAATAAAAAGTTGTCACCCACTTACTGTTAAGTGATTTTAGGATTTTTCTGTTTAACTTGAAAGATCTTTGTAGTTTCCGTTCAATATTAGGAAGTATGGTTAGACTGGTTCTACTATAGCTTTATAATATGGTCCCTCTATAGCTGGTTTCTATCTTGTCTACCTTTAGCAGAGAGATGTGTGTCCTTATGTCTGTCATGGCATTCTGCCTAAAGAAGAAGAGGTCCCCTGTATGTGACTAAAATATACCAGGCATGCCTTTGTTTGGCCAAAGAGGGAGTCTCAAGAAATGAAGAGTGTTTGTGGTCTTTTTCAGGAAGGTGATGAAATGTCTTCTAATTTCCCTGAAGTTGTTAAAGTTCCTGATCAAAAATGTACTATTATTCCCTTATCTCTTGTTGTTATATCAAGGCACAAATTGGTCTCACTCTTTTTGTGTAAAGGTTTGGATTAAATGTCAAAATGTATCTTTGCAATTTGTTTTTGGACAAATAGCACACATAAACTAATTTTATGTCTCACTGAAATGTTTCATATTATGAAACAAATTTTCATCCCAGACAAAAATAACCTGAGTGAATACAAAAATCTGTTTTTAAATGATGATTGATGAACATAAATGGGCTGTTCAAGGTCCTGCTGTAGCTCTCACTGATAAATAGAATTAGTTTATACAACACTTTTCTGGACATGCCGACTTTCACTTTAGGATCTTTCACCCCACTTCATGTTGTCAGACAGGTTCTGTTAAAATGAATTTTTGATTCTACAGGTCTGGCAGTATTCAGGCCTGAATATGGCAGCATACCTGGGAAAACAAAAAAACAGTGTGACAGCAGCTTAGAAGTGTATACATGTAGAACAACCTGTTGGTATTTTGACTGCTTACATTCACTACTTAGATTTTCTAGAATTTTCAAATTCTACTTTAATCAAGTAATTAATCTTTTAACCAGAGATTATTATAGAAGCTCGTAATGGCACATTGCAGTTGGGGGAAAAATATAAATTTTTTATAAGGGTTTTTACCTTTTTAACACGCCAGAACCTTTTTTTTTGCTAGGGTAAACCTAAAGGGCCCCTTTCTGCAGCTTTATGGCTGAACCTACAGGGGTTGGACAATGAAACCCGAAAAACCTGGGTTTTTAAAACCACAATAATTTATTTTGTATGGTGTAGGGGCCCCCTTTTGGCGGCCAATACAGCGTCAATTCCCTCTTGGGAATGACATATACAAGTCCTACACAGTGGTCAGAGGGATTTTAAGCCATTCTTCTTGCAGGATAGTGGCCGGGTTTCACTACGTGATACTGGGGGAAAGGAAACGTTTACTGACTCGCTCCTCCAAAACACCCAAAGTGGGTCAATAATATTTAGATCTGGTGACTGTGGCAGGCCATGGGAGATGTTCAACTTCACTTCATGTTCATCAAACCAATCTTTCACCAGTCCTTGCTGTGTGTATTGGTGCATTGTCACCCTGATACCGGCACCGCCTTCAGGCATACAATGTTTTAACCATTGGATGCACATGGTCCTCAAGAAATGGTTCGGTAGTCCTTGGCAGTGACGGGGCCCATCTAGAGCAAGTATTTGGCCAAGGGAATGCCATGATATGCCTGCCCAAACCATCACTGATCCACCCCCATGCTTCACTCTGGGCATGCAACAGTCCTGGTGGTACGCTTCTTTGGGGCTTCCCCAAACACCGTAACTTTTCCCGGATGTGGGAAAAACAGTAAAGGTGGACTCATCAGAGAACAATACATGTTTCACATTGTCCACAGCCCAAGATTTGCGCTCCTTGCACCATTGAAACTGACGTTTGGCATTGGCATGAGTGACCAAAGGTTTGGCTATAGCAGCCTGGTCGTGTATATTGACCCTGTGGAACTCCCAATGGACAGTTCTGGTGGAAACAGGAGAGTTGAGGTGCACATTTAATTCTGCCGTGATTTGGGCAGCCATGGTTTTATGTTTTCTGGATACAATCCGGGTTAGCACCCGAACATCAATTTCAGAAAGCTTCCTCTTGCGTCCACATTTAATCCTGTTGGATGTGGTTCGTCCTTCTTGGTGGTTTGCTGACATTACCCTGGATACCGTGGCTCTTGATACATCACAAAGACTTGCTGTCTTGGTCACAGATGCGCCAGCAAGACGTGCACCAACAGTTTGTCCTCTTTTGAACTCTGGTATGTCACCCATAATGTTGTGTGCATTTCAATATTTTGAGCAAAACTGTGCTCTTACCCTGCTAATTGAACCTTCACACTCTGCTCTTACTGGTGCAATGTGCAATCAATGAAGACTGGCTACCAGGCTGGTCCAATTTAGCCATGAAACCTCCCACACTAAAATGACAGGTGTTTCAGTTTCATGTCCAACCCCTGTATATAGCAGTTTGCCAGTAGTACTGACTACCCACAGGGCCTTTACCTTCGAGTCTCAACTCAGCTGGATTCAGTTTATTTATATAGCACCAATTCATAACAAATATCGTTGCACGACACAATATAAAAAAAGTCAGTTCAATCTAATCATACAGATTTAATGTCAATACATCCCAATTTGATCCTAATTATCAAATAATGCAGTCAAGTTGAATTTATTTTTCCAATTGGTAAAGATGTTTTTAAGGAATCCAGCCATGTCACTGACTTGCAGCATTTGCTCCTCCTGGACAAACCTGTCTCATTTACCTACCCACACTCACAAACACTCACATTTTTACACAGATCAGGAGGAAACGTAGGGTTGAGTGGCTTGCTCAGAGGCACATTAAATGCAGTGTGGGGAAGCAGAAATTGAATTGACATCCTCTATATTATCAGCCGACTACTCTCCCCACTGAGTATGGGCTCGTGACTGTATTGTAAAATACCCTTCACCCTCTGTGGATTTCGCCAGGCACCACATTGTTAGTCCCCCAAAACCCACAGCCCAAAAAAATCTCATCAAATAAAATGAATACTATACTATATGTGAAATATATATGCAACACTTATATGAACCATTCCTCTGATGTAACAGTGTTCCCAAGGTTGATTCTTGGTTATCTTTTAATTTTAATTTTGCTGTTAATTATGTGCTTATGAATTAGCCGTTTTAAATATGTTACAACTGGATTTTGTTTGAAAACTGTCTCTGGCATAATGTTTTTATGAGGACATGCTTGTATGGGTGCTGCCTGCAGCCTTCACTTGCAATGGTGAAAGGTTTTCTACTGCATCTTATCTTATTTATGGTGAGTAGGTAACTATTATGAAAGATTCTGTTCATTTTCGATTTTCTCAGTCTGGCTGTAAGCTGCAATTGATCACATTAAGACAGTGCAGTGTGTTGGATTGAACCAACCTTGAGGTGAAGAGGGGTGGAACAAAATATAGGAATTATTTTCTAACATTGTTATTTTTTTGGCTAGTTTAAAAATAACTATTAGATTTAACAAAGATTTTGTAAGTTTGTTGCACAGCAGGTAGTATTCAGGTATCTTTAGGACATAAAATAGGGGAGCATAAACATAGGTTTGCCCCACCTTTGTTAAAGCTGTGGTAGCATCTGCTCCAGTTGCTTTATTGTTCAGCCTCCTATGCCACTGAGCTACAGTCGCCCCACTCTTGTGAGGGTTTACAGATGTGAGGGCAATGTCAGTCTACTTATTTTACTTTGTTCAACATAGTACTACATCCCATATCACTCAAGCTCACTTGTTTCTTTCCCTTTCAACATACCAGGGGGTTGGAGCCTATTGCCACTCCATCACATGGTCACCACAGAGACACAACAAACAGTCAGCCACGCAGACACAGAAATTAACTTAACATGCATGATTTTGCACTGGGAGGGGATGTTGTATCGTCGAAAGAAAAGCCAGATTACAATCCCACTTTTACCAGTGTCATATAAGTTCATGTTTTGCGGGAAACAGTTTTGTTGTGTTGCTTTTCTCATTGTTAATTTTTTACATATAAGCAGTTTCAGTAGGAAGGTTGGGCCGTGGACGGCTGTGCCATCATGTCTGGCCTGCTTCTGCTCTTAACTGATGTGCTCGGGTTCGAAGCCAGGTACCTGGGTGGCTTAGAGCCCGCTCTGGCTACCAGTGGGCTGGCCGCCTGTGCTAGGGATGGAGGATGCCTCACAGCATCCCAGGTACAGCGGCCGGAGGCCATGGTGGCTAGGGCTTGGTGGACTGGGGTAGTGGCGGCACAGGTGGGGTAGAATAGAGTCTGGGGTTAGGAAGGGGGTTAAGGGATTTGGGTTTTGCCCGGTCAGACATTGGGGGTTTGGATTCCTAAACAGGCTTTTACCTCTAAACACAGCCATATAGATATATTGCATAATACATAAAAAAAGCTTTAAATTATTCATATTTAAGTGTAGATTTAAATACTAATTGGTAATTGTGTTCAACTTTGAGAGTAAATGCTAAGTAAAGTTTTTTTTTCAATGAAGTGACCAAATGCTTATATAGCAGGACGATGGTTGAATGTGGAAACCATGTCAGTCAAAAGATAATTATTTTTGCTATAGGAATACATTTTGTTTTCTTTGATGATGGTTGAGCTTTGAACCTTTCCTAACCCAAAGGCAGAGGTGAAAAGTAATGAATTATATTTATTCACATTTTTGTAATTGTGTATTTATGCTTTCTTAAGTAGTTCATTAAATATGTACTTTTACTTAAGTACGTTTTTTAAAGTTTTGAACCAAGTGTGTGAGCGATTTGGAATCTCATGCATTACTGAGTAAACAAATTACATAAAGCAGGGGAAAATCTCACTTATGAATATGTATTGTGCTAGAAGGAATACATTTTATTCTGCTGGGGAAGCAGCATCAGAGCCAGGGACTTAAAAAGCTCAACAAGCTGATAAAGAAAGCTGGCTCTGTTGTGGGGACTCTTCTGGAACTTCTGGAGACCATTGTGCAAAGAAGGATTCTTCATAAAAAGAAGAACATTATGGAGAACCCTGAGCATCCTCTTCATGAGACTGTCCTACAACTACAGTATATTCAGTCAGAGGCTTCTTCAGATGTGCTGTAAGACTGACCACTACAGGAGATCCTTCCTGTCCACAGTAATCAGCATCTAAAACGGTTCTTTGAAGAAACCTGCATAATATGAGCTACATCAACATTTAATTTCCCTTTGGGATGAATAAAGTATTTTTGAATTGAATTGAAACTCATTACCATCCACTGGAGCACATGCAGCCTGGAGAGAGCACTGCAGGTAGTGGCACTCTGTGCAAGTTTAATCTGACTGGATAACACTTTTTGTCTCAGCACTGCAAACCGAAACATGTAACAGGACAGGCCGTGAAACTGAAAAAATTCAGTTCAATTAAAAAAAAAACTTTAAATGCAGACACATCGGCCGAGTTTCCAGCAAAACCCCATTACATTTTGGTTCAACTAAATGATCTGCCTATTTGATCTGTTAGAAATAAAAAAAAGTTATTATTCAACAAAAAGCTTTGTTAAGACTGTCCAAAAGTGCATTAATCTATGACAGCACTTTTTAATCTAGCAGTTCACCCGTATTTTTGATGATCTATGTAATTGTTTATTAACTGGATCAAACAGAGACCATTGCTCTTCATCTGAAGAATTCACACTAACATTTGAATTCACATTGATAAGCGGACAGTGTCTGGTGTTTGTGAGACATCCACAGGACCTGTGACCTCGAACGATTGATTTGTATAATGTGATCTGGAATGAGGTCTTCATTGTTGAGTGTTTATTTTGGAACTATGATCTGAAAGGGGGTATTGGGGCCCTGCAAGGATTAGGCAGGTTTAGAAAATGGTTGGATGTTTTGTTATTTTACTAAATATCACACTATACTCTTTGAGTTTTAAATGTTAGGCATGTTTTAATCTGTTATTGCAAATGATATAACAATTTATATTGTATTCCTCTTTTAATTTAAAGTAGCTTCAGATTAGAGACACCCACAGCACTGTTGAAACACTAACTCTTACTAGCATTTTAAATGAGCCACTTTTCACTTTTACTTGAATAAATATAAGAGCTACTTGTACTTGGGTATAATTTCATTATAGTAACTGCACTTTTACTCGAGTACAGTATTTTTGTACTCTTTCCTCTTCAGTCTGAGGAAAACATCATTTAACAATAAACAGCTTTAGCAGAATTCTGAGACCTGACAGATTTTCCTGTGGTGATGTTCTGGTCTTTAGGTGACTTTGTTAAAACATTTATCTTGTGCCACTGTGCTCCATCATGCTCAAAAATAAATAAATCTTCACTAAACTGTTCCTGGATTGAAGACGTTGCTTCTGGTGAAGATTTCTTGGTCTTGGACAGAATTGTAAGCCCACTCCCTTGGATGAGAAACAACCCCACACATGGATTATATCAAGATGCATCACTGTTGGCACAGTACACGACTCCTTGGAGCTCTCACCTTTTCTGATCTTTAAAAGAGATTTTCCACATAGCCCAAACAATTAAAAGAACGATTTAACCAAAAAATAACTTTAAACCAGTTCCCTGCTGTCCATCCTTGTACTTCCTTTAGAATTTCAGTCTGTTCTTGATGTTTGTCTTGGGCAAAAGTGGCTTTTTTGCTGTTCTCCCTGTTACAAGGCCATTGTTCAAAAGCCTCAATGTGCGTGCAGGTTCACTGTCACCAACCTGCTGCCAATGTTGCCCTGATGGCAACATTTATATAGCAGGTACAGTTCATCAGGTGTTGCTGCAGATGAAATGTACCTGTATTCATCGACTGGTAGCAGAAGAAGAGCTTGTAGAGTAATGACATTTCTACCACAACTCTGACTACAAAATTTGGCCTCCTAAGAATTATTTTTAGCTGTTTTTTTTATATCTTTTAAAGATTTTGCAATATTTATTCCTTCTATGTTTATATTTAACCATGCTTATGCTTGTAAAAGAAACAGTGTTTTCAGACTCTTGTTTGCTGAATGCCACTGTAAATACTGCTGTTATGAAAAGTGGGATGGGAAACTTTACAATAGAAACTGGGAAGAGGGAGTCATTCCACCTTTATGGGAAGAGGCAGTTATTGTCCCAGTCTGTACGCCAGGCAAGTATCCAGGTCTGGCAGGTAGCTGCAGATCAATAGTACTGACATCACAGGTAGGAAAATATATGGAGAAATGGTAAAAGAAAAGTTGGTTTATCACATAGAAACAAAAGGGATGCTTAAAAACTACCAATGTGAATTTAGGAAAGAGAGAATTACACTTGACCCATATGGTTGGAAGATAAGAAAAGCACATGTTTCTAAAGAAAGTCTCATTACTGTAGTTTTCGATTTGGAGAAGGCGTATGACATGATGTGGAGACGGGTGAGTGATTATGCTGCAAAATATTGCAATAAGGGGTAAAATTGGCAAACGTTTTTTTAACAGACAGAAGAATTTGTGTTAGGGTCGCCACTGAATTTATTTCAGATTATGCAGTGGAAAATAATACCCTGCAAAGAATCATTGTTAGCCCAGTGCTCTTCTCAGTTATGAGAAATGATGTGTTTCATTGTACTGACCAGACCTTTCGAGTTTCATTGTTTGCAGATGATGGGGTTATATGGAAAAGGGGAAAGAACGGTGAATTTATTGTAAGGAAAATGCAAGATGCAATACTGGAGGTAAGAGCATGGGCTTGAAAATGGGGTTCAGGTTCTGAGTGGCAAAAACTATAGCAGTTATGTTTATTAAAAGTATAAAGCTCGGCGCGGCACAGGTGGTTTAGGGGTTCAGCGCACGACCATGTGCAGAGGCTATGGTCCTCGATGCGGCTGTCCCAGGTTCAAGTCCTGGACCCGCCAACCTTTGCCAAATGTCTCCCCCTCTCTTTGCCCTTTCCTGTCTACCTACTGTTGGAAAAATGAAAAAATAAAGGCCTCTAGTGCCTCAAAAAAAAATATATATATATATATATATACAGGGGTTGGACAATGAAACTGAAACACCTGGTTTTAGACCACAATAATGTATTAGTATGGTGTAGGGCCTCATTTTGCAGCCAATACAGCGTCAATTCGTCTTGGGAATGACATATACAAGTCCTGCAGAGTGGTCAGAGGGATTTTAAGCCATTCTTCTTGCAGGATAGTGGCCAGATCACTACGTGATACTGGTGGAGAAAAACGTTTCCTGACTCGCTCCTCCAAAACACCCCAAAGTGGCTCAATAATATTTAGATCTGGTGACTGTGCAGGCCATGGAGATGTTCAACTTCACTTCCATGTTCATCAAACCAATCTTTCACCAGTCTTGCTGTGTGTATTGGTGCATTGTCATCCTGATACATCCAGGATACAATGTTTGAACCATTGGATGCACATGGTCCTCAAGAATGGTTCGGTAGTCCTTGGCAGTGACGCGCCCATCTAGAGCAAGTATTGGCCAAGGGAATGCCATGATATGCCTGCCCAAACCATCACTGATCCACCCCCATGCTTCACTCTGGGCATGCAACAGTCTGGGTGGTACGCTTCTTTGGGGCTTCTCCACACCGTAACTCTCCCAGATGTGGGGAAAACAATAAAGGTGGACTCATCAGAGAACAATACATGTTTCACATTGTCCACAGCCCAAGATTTGTGCTCCTTGCACCATTGAAACTGCCGTTTGGCATTGGCATGAGTGACCAAAGGTTTGGCTATAGCAGCCCGGCCTTGTATATTGACCCTGTGGAGC
Source organism: Crenichthys baileyi (assembly GCA_036173005.1). NCBI lineage: Eukaryota > Metazoa > Chordata > Actinopteri > Cyprinodontiformes > Goodeidae > Crenichthys > Crenichthys baileyi. The sequence continues at coordinate 100,048 of JAHHUM010001845.1, read as the reverse complement.
TCCCGACGGACAGTTCTGGTGGAAACAGGAGAGTTGAGGTGCACATTTAATTCTGCCGTGATTTGGGCAGCCATGGTTTTATGTTTTTTGGATACCATCCGGGTTAGCACCCAAACATCCCTTTCAGACAGCTTACTCTTGCGTCCACAGTTAATCCTGTTGGATGTGGTTCGTCCTTCTTGGTGGTATGCTGACATTACTCTGGATACCGTGGCTCTTGATACATCACAAAAACTTGCTGTCCTGGTCACAGATGAGCCAGCAAGACGCGCACTAACAATTTGTCCTTTTTTGAACTCTGGTATGTCACCCATAATGTTGTGTGCATTTCAATATTTTTAGCAAAACTGTGCTCTTACCCTGTTAATTGATCCTTCACACTCTGCTCTTACTGGTGCAATGTGCAATCAATGAAGACTGCCTACCAGGCTGGTCCAATTTAGCCATGAAACCTCCCAGACTACAATGACAGGTGTTTCAGTTTCATTGTCCAACCCCTGTATATATATATCCAAAAATATAAATAAAAGGATTAGGCCAACTGAAGTAAACCTTAAGATGGGCAGTGCATATCATATTGATACATCTAAAAAGGTAATTAATACAATGAGATGTCTGAGAAGTAAAGAGTGGGGTGTGATAAAGATACTGCATATAGCTCTTGTTAGATTAGTTCTGGATTATAGTTGTCAAGTGTAAAATCAGCAGCAGTTTCCCTTCTAATAAAATCAGATGTACCAAGCACTGAGAGTGTGTTGTGGAGCAGCTAAATCCACACTAGTTACAAGTTGAATTGGTGAGAGATGCCTCTGCACCTCAGAAGGGAACAGCTGGCACTGGTGTATTGGGCCAATTTAAAGGGGAATCAGGATGTCCATTCAACAAAAACTGTATTGCAGCTAAGAGAAAAAGAAAGGTCAGTTCAGACGTTTTGGATGGATAATTCCAGCATTGGCAAACAGGCAATGGGCTTATTGCATTATTGAGGGTAAAAAGCAACAAGCCCCAGTCTATGTTAACCGCCACAGACCCCAGCAGGGCTATCTCTGGATAACTCTTGCTCATTCTCAGTCAAGATAAGATGGTAGAATTAAATTTTACAGAGAATGTTTAGAATAAAAAGAGCAGGAGTTTTAACTGAACAGAATAGGAAAGCACCCTACAGAGACAGTTGAGCATGCACTTATACACTGTATAAGATATCACAGAGAAAGACATATTCTACAATGTAAGTTTCGTGATCAAAAAGTACAATTTAATTTAGTGGAATTACTTCATTAAAATTCCAAACATATTTTAATTAGGCTGCTCTTTTAAAGTCAATATATGGTGCCCATTCTGGTTTACACTTAAATTCACAGGGTGGTGGTACTGCACAGCCAAAAGCTGTTTGCCAACTGCCAGTTAACATAAGAATAAGTGGGGGATGGGCTGTGGGTGTGGGCTTCTGTTGCCAGTTTGTGAGGACAGAAATGGTGAATATGACCCAGGTGTGACCTCTCTTCTTGGAGTTCTATCCAGGAAACTGTTCTTTAAGCAACATAATTCGCAGCAGCAGATTCCTACAAGTGGGACCGACTTGATGCGAAATGATGATGGCTGCACACTTTTAACTACAGGGTGAATTTTGACTCAGTGAGCTGTAAAACACATTCAGTATCATCCGTACCCTAAAATGGAAATATATTGCCTTGTGCAACACTAAAACTGTAAATATTTTCACATGGAGCCCCACCACTTCAATTTCAGATTAAATATTTGACTTTTAAAAGTCCTTCGTTAATCAAACCTTAAGCTGCCTAATTTAATAGTGGCTGTCTGCAAACTGATGACAGATCTGCTTGTTTTAAATGCTTAGTAGAATGTCGCTGCATGTCATATTCTCAAACAAAACCCTGTAAATTTAAATATCTGCTTTAAAAAAAACAAAGCACCAAAGACGACCAAACAGGCTTCCAGTGTTGCTCTGAAACCACTCTGGAGTCTGCTCTGGTTTTACTTTTCCCACCTAGCAAGGCAAACAGAGGGCCTGTGAGACATCAAAGAGCCTAAATGTCCTCCGGGGCATCCAGGGGCCGAAACATATCTGAGTTCAGGCAACTTTTCACCCAAACAAATCACCACCTGATTGTGTCCGTCTTATCATCATCCATTCTGTCAATCACTTCTTGAAAAGGGGAAAGATGATGGCAAGGTCAGAGTTGCCCTGGAGAAGTGAAGTTATCAGCTCCGAATGCTCTGCACAGTAAAGGCCAAATAAGCCCCAGATATCTGTTTGTTGACTTCATTCAGGTCATGGTTTGTATGCCTGCTTCTGGTCAGCACTAGTCAAATATGAGGTCAGTGTATTTTAAAGCTACAGCCTCCAACCCTGAGCAGCGACGGAGCGTTCTGCTTTTAAATAAACAGAACGTGTCCTCTTAGCCTTAACGTGTTCACTGTTACATTTGGTGACAGAGGTTGTGATTTTAATAAGCATGAGGGGAGACGGCCTCTTGGCATCAGCTGTGTGAAAACATTTGTCTAGCACGTGGAAAGGCGTGTGGTTTCACCTGCGGTCGGGGGGAGGGGAGAAAGATGCAACTTTTATTTTAGTCTCTGGCCACACTGCCTGGTCACTCCACAGCAGGACAGTGGGGGCATTTAGTGGAGGAGCTGCACTCTTCTGTCAGACCTACGGTCACACCAGACATCTTTCTGCATATGTGGATTCATACCTGAGGGCCAAGTGGATGAAACACCTGCACAATGTCATCCTTGTCCCCATTTAAACCCAGATGAGTTCATTCACTATTTAGTTTTATCTTGACCTGCAGTCCCCCATACCTCCTTCTTTTTAAACATAATCCTGTTTAGGGATTTTTTCTGATTTGGGTTCACTTGTTTTTGGTTTCAGGTTTCTGAGGATGGGGACACGTTTCAGAAAAAAGTTACATTGTCATAGAAGGTAATGCAAGATTCACACATAACTGTAGGATCCAGTGCCTTGGAAGATGATTCATACCTTTTGTCATGTTATAACCCAAAACTTTTCTGTGTGCCCTTGTGCTTCAGGATTCAGACACAGACCTCGTAGATGCAGGAGGGCTTGTAAAGACCTTACTGATCAGGCCAGAGTGTGGATCCTGTTCTGTTTGTACATTTTTGTATTTGCATGAGTTTTCTGTTCTTTTCTGGGGTGGACATGGTCTGTAAAATAAAGAAGGTGCAGTGAAATTAACTTTTTGATAAAGATACATGAAAATGGTTTTATGACAGAACAACATAGAGTAGCATGTAAATGTTAAGTGGAAGGAAGACATTTAGTCACGTAGCAACCACAAATTGCAATGTATTTTTATGAGATTTTATGTAACAGACCAACACAAAATAATACATAAATTTGAAGTGTGAGAAAAATCATGCATGGTTTTCTAAAGATCTGACGTCCATTTTTTTACTGATACCACTAAAAAAATCCAGCGCAACCAATTGCCCTCGAACATCACGCAATTAGTAAATAGAGTCCATCTTTGTATGTATTAACTTGTTACAGCAGCTCTTAGTAACACACAGGTAGGGTGCAGATAGTTAGGAAAGAATGTGCACTCAAAGAAGAGCAAGGTAAATGTGCAAAAACAAGTAGTAAAAATAGAATAAATTAAAATAACTTATGTACAGGAAACATTGGAGGTGATTGTGCTAAAGTGACAATGATTGCAGATATTTACAAATGCAGAGGTTGTTGCACTAGTTATTATACGGTAGAATTGAGCAGTCTGACAGCGGTGGGGATGAAGGACCTGCGGTAGCACTCCTTACTGCACTGGGGGTGTCTCAGTCAGCCAATGAAGGAGCTGCTCAGCTCTTCTACAATCCGGTGCAGTGAGTAAGAGGTTATGTCCATGATGGATGTGAGCTTGGCTAACATCCTCCTCTCACCCACCACCTCCACCCCAGTCCCAAATGGGCAGCCCAGGAAAAAAGCTGGCCCCTCCTACCCGCTTGTTTTAGTCTCTTCCTGTCCCCACCCTGTGCTTTCCTTTGGGCTCAGCAGACGACAGCATGAAAGGGGGCAGGGCTACCACAGAGTCCCTAAAAAATCCTTTTAGCAAAAGGCCCTGCACATCTGAAGGACCCCAAATCCCCCTCAAAAAAATGGAGGTGACCTGGCCCCTTTTTTGGAAAAGGGGGATGGTGTTATGGGCCATCCATTTTTTGTTTTAGGTAAACTCCCCGGGAAATTAAAACTGTCCAAATGTTTTTAAAGTCCTGCCCCTGGATGTTCAAATGGTGAGTGAGGGGGTGTCCTTCTCCTGAAAATCTATTTTTTTATATCACTATCTCTTTGTTTAACTGGGGTTAAACACAGGTGGTTGTGTTAAAACCCGTCCACAAAGTCCCCCGGGGTGACCCCACCGTACTCTGGAGTCGTCAGAGGGAAAATTTTTTTTTTTATTTTTTTTTTATTTGTTTATTGAGTTTTTTTTCTTATAAAAACACAAACAAACTCCCCAAAAGCTAAACAAAATATAAACCCTCTCCAATTTTGCCCCACAACATGTACCTACAACCTGGATTGACCATTTCGAAAGTTTTAAAATACCAAATTTAAAGGGCGTAAAAAAAAGGTATATATAAAAAAAATAATAATTTCAAAAATGGGAAAATCCATAGAACAACAAAACAAGATTCCCCTTTTTTTAAATAAACCCCAGTCCAATCTTTTATAATACTAATACATTTGGTTTTTCCCAAAAGGGACAAAGTTCCCCCTGTTTGCCCTTTACCCCCAAAGGGAAATTAATCTTTTATGGCCCCAAAAGACCCCGCAGTTTTTCCCTTTATCCTGAGTCTCAGAGAGGGGGGGTTTCCTGCTCTTCCCGCATATTGCACTAGCTCTCCTGATGTTTTTAATTTTATTGGGTAGATTCCCAAAACCCAAATTTTGAACTTTTAAAGGGATTTTTTACAATAAACAGTTCAGACAGACCTGTCCCAGGGTGTAACCCCGCCTTTTCGCCCCGTAGACTGCTGGAGATAGGCACCAGCTTCCCCGCGACCCACTATGAAATAAGCGGTTAAAAATGACTGACTGGACAGTTTAGACAGACACTTGATAACATCCTTTCAGAATTCCTGTATTTTAGGACATTCCCATAGACAGTGAAGAAGAGTTCCTTTTTCAATTAAGCATTTAGTGCAAATATCTGAAATATCATTGGACATGTAATGGAGCCTGACTGGTGTCATATATGTTCTCATGAGCCATTTATATTGCAGAAGTTTAAAACGTGTATTTATTGTTTGTTTTTGTGCTTTTAAACAAGCCTGGTTCCAGTCCCCTTCGTCTATATCTTCTTGGATATCCCTTCTCCAAGCATCTAGCTTATCCACTGCTAAGTCATTGGAGTTGAGCATCAGTAAGTTATAGAACACAGAAAGAAACCCCTTTTCTTTTGAATTCCCAACACAGACCTCCTCTATTTTTGTTAAAGGTGCAATGTCAACAATTTGTTTCAGTTTTGATTACATATAGTTTTTTAGTTGTAGACATTTAAAAAAGTGTTTTGGGGGTATTCAATATTTTTTACATAACTGATCAAAAATGAGCAACACACCATCTGTATATAGATGTTTAACTTTCTGAATGCCTTTAACCTTCCGTATTTTAAATCCTCCATCATTTTTACCAGGAGTAAATTTATCATTACCCCAAATAAGGGTAAATTGTGAGAGTGCTAGAGAATCAACCACGTTTATGTGATGCATGCCAAGTTATAATTTTTTTTTTCAAAAAGGGGTTCATGTTTTCTTTTTCAGTCTCTTAGTATCTGAAGAATATATGAAAGTTTTTAAGGTAAGCTGCTCATTGCTGCTCAATGTCTACCCAGGCTGGGGGTATAGTTGGGCGACAATAATGAGTAGCTGATGTTAGCTGGGCAGCCAAGTAGTACCATCTGAGAGTAGGAGCTTGAAGTCCACCTCTTTCATAGGGCAGATATAATAACGTTAAACGGAGTCTGGCCTTCCTATTGCTCCAAATAAATTGAATAAATAGTTTATTCAAACTGTCATAAAATGAAACTGGCAGTGGAAGTGTTTGGAAATAATGTAAAAAATTTTGGCAAGATTGTCATTTTTAGGATATTTATCCGACCTATCATGGATAGGCAGATTTGACCATCAATTTAGCGATTCCGTGACTTTTTTCACCAGGGGATCATAATTTGCTGCACTTATATCATTGAGGTTTGGGGTAATCTTAATTCCTAGATATTTAAAACCTTCTGTGGTAGTCTTAAATGGGGTAACCACACTAGGACGTCTTCTTTCTTCCTCGTTAAGAAACATTAATTCTGATTTAGAGTTATTAATTTTATACCCAGAGAATTCTCCAAATTTTTCTATTAACGTAACCAAGTTGGGGATGCTATCTTTCAAATTTGTCATGAAAAGTATGATGTCATCTGCAAATAAAGTAATAAGATGATCTTCCCCCAATTCTGATACCAGATATCCCTGCATTTGTTCTCACAGTCATAGCCAGAGGTTCCAATGCCAACACAAAAAGTACTGGCGATAGGGGGCAACCTTGTCTGGTTGACCGCTGGAAAATAAAAGGCTTTGACATGTTTTTATTAGTTAAAACTTGTGCTGTAGGATTTGTATACAGTAGCTGGATCCATTTCAGAAATGTTTTCTCCTAGTTTGTATCTGGGGAGCACCTGTAGCAGGTAATTCCACTCAATTCTATTGAAGGCTTGACATGCATCTAAAGATAACATCGCTGTGTCTTTATTAGTTTTTTCATATGATACATTAAGGTCACTTCTTTATATATGATAGCTTTGTCTTGTTTTAACAAAACCTTGTTGATCATCTTTTATCAAATTGGGCAAGTATTTATCCAATCTCCCAGAGAGTGTTTTACACAAAATCTTTATGTTGCATCCCATAAGACTGATGCCCCTATAAGAAGAGCATTCTGTCGGGGGTTTGTCTGGTTTCATTAACAAGGTTATTGTAGCTATCCTCAAAGAGTCCGGGAGTATTGCAGATTTATATGATTCTTCATACATATTAAAAGTGGCGATATTTATTTATTTTTAAATGTTTTATCAAATTCAATTGGACGTCCATCTGGACCAGGAGTTTTACCACTATTCAAATTGTCTATAGCTTCTGACAGATCTGTTACTGTTAAAGGACTATCAAGGGATGCTTTATCCTCCTTTGAGAAGGTTTGGAAATTTAGTTGATCAAGAAATACAGCTTGTGTGTCTTTGTTTCCAGTGTATTCTGATTTATATAGAGGTTTGTAATACTCTTTAAAATTTTATTTCTAAAGGATCTGTTGTTATTTTGCCCAACTTCGATGTGATGCTAGTAATTGTTTTTTCCATTTGCATCTTATTTATCCTCCAGGCCAATATTTTACCTGCCTCTATCCTTGATCATAAAAAGTTTCTTTAGTCCACATTGTCATTGATCATTGCTCTGGTAAAATTCTGTTGCATTGGATTTAATTTGTCTTTCTAATGTTTTTAATTCTTGATTATATTGTTTATTTTTGTTAAAACTGTAATTTCCCCTCTTATTTAAGCTTTAAAACCTTCCCATCTAATACTAGCTTTGGTTTCGTCTTTATTTATTTCAAAATATTTGTCAATGCAAGCCTCTATAAATGTTACACATTTTGGGTCCTTTAACATAAATGTCTGCATCCTCCACCGTTTTACACCTTGATCAAAGCTACCCAATTTAACTTCCAAAGATATTGCTGCTTGATCGCTAATTACAATGCCGTTATATTTTTCATGTTGAATAACATGAAAATTCCCTGCTTTGGTTCCTGTTCCCAACTTATTTATTCTAGATCTTTTTTTATGGAGAAAATTTCTTTTTTGGCCCGTTATGAGTTTAGATCAATTTTGAGTTGAACCTGTCAGGTCCCGGTCTGGGGAAAATTGAAGTCTCCCCCTATAAAATAAAGTCCTTCCAAAGCTGAGAAGGTTTAAAAATACTTTTTCATAAAGGTGGCTATCCTCATTAGGCCCATACATTTTTTCCCAGATTTATTTTTAATATTGAAACAAAGCCCTGTACAATGCATATCCCCGTATGGGCTTTAACTGATTTTTGTTTTTTTAAAACGGTATTGACTTATATATAAGAACAATAACTCTCCTGGCATGACTGGAAAAAGGAAGAGTGTATACTTACCCCGCCATTTTTTGGGTTTTAAAAATTTTTATCTCTGTGCAGCAATGTGATTCTTGAAAAAAAAAATGAAAACATTTAGATTTCAAATATTTTAGTCTGTTTAATATCTGTATCAATTTAGTCAGTTTCCTTATTCCTCTGACATTGCAGTAATATTAACATTCAAAATATGTTCCTTGTTTGTCCTCTCCATATGACATTATCAGATTATTTGAAATGCTGTAAACTGAAATAGAATAAAAAATAATAGAATTGAGGATGCGTTTATTTGTTCTTCCCCATAACAGAATTCTACCTTGCCAGAAAACATAGTTAGTTAAACCTTAGCTGTTAGCGTGTACCCCAAAACTATTTCTTAAGTAACCTGTCCTTTATGATGTGGCCATCTGTTGTTGTTTCCTTTGGAAGGTTCTTGTAGAATTTTTTGGCTTCTTTGGTGTTGAGAAGAGATTAATTTTTCCACTGTGCAGGATCCTGAGTCTGCAGTAGAGGGTGACACGGGAGTGGGTTTTCTCTCCTGTCCCATCCCCCCCAAGAAAAAATTTGTCCCATCCCAATCCCAGGCCCAGCAAAAAAAAAAAAAACCTGTCCCATCCCACTCCTGGTAAATTGACTCCCACTCCCACCCGCTCCCATTTAGTACGACTCCCACTCCTGGGGGCCACTCTCATTTTTGTTTTCCAATTTAGTTTTTTTGCAATTTTTTTTTTTTAAGGACCAGTTAGGTCCCCTGTTTTCTAGCTGTAAAAAGGGCCAATTAAAGTAAAAAGGAATAATAATGAAGAAATAATAAAATCAAAAAAGGGAAACAGACCATGCCTATCTTAGCTGAATAAACAAAATGTACATAGTTGTATTTTACTCATTTATTAAGTGATTGTTTCTTTGAACATTCTGACATGACCTCCTATACAGACATCAAAAATGGAAAGGTCAAAACTGGATAAAAATTAATACAATAAATCATCATTAAATAAATAAATGTTGTGAATGTTTTTCCTAAGTGAAAAAAAGTAACATGAAAGAAAATTTAACATTAAATGTGCCATTAAATTAAAGGTACCATTTATTTATTTAATACATAATTAGAAACAATAAATGTACCAATATATCATGAAATGGACTATTATGAAATTAAATGTGCCACTGAATAGTTAAGTATAATATTAAAGACAACATGACATAATTAGTGGTAAACTTAATGTTTAATGATGTATTAAATAAATTGTACATTTAATGGTACATTAAATTTTTTTCTATTTCACAACGTATTTATTTAATATCTTCCCTTGATGAAGCCTACTGTGGCAAAGGCTCTTAAATATTTAGTGCACATGCAAGCGATTTTGTTGGTCGGATGAGACTTCACACGTGATGGTACTTTTAGTTTGACGAATGAAGAGATGCAGGGCTGATTAAATCCAGAATTTGCCTTACAAGTGTGCCTTTAATCACTGGTATACTTGATTACGACTAAACACGTTTTACAAGCACCACTACATTCAACTTTCCCGAAGTTCGGTAATATTTGTGACTTTCCTGTCAGCGCTGTGAGTTTAATAGATAAGTCCTTACTTCTGACTTTACGTTGCAAATCCAATTTTACCACATCCAGTTCTCCACCTGCGTTTGTTCCGTCCATTCTGAACACAGGTGGAAAACAGTCGATCAGAAGCACTGTTGGCTTGTGGGTGGTGTAGTTTTCTTTCACTCGCATTATAGTTTGGGCTTCTTGGAAAAAAACTACACAATGGCGGTGTCGAGCCAAGGTTTTTTTTCTTACAGTTTATAACTATGTCTCAGTTTTACATTTCCAAAGACAATTGATTCTAGTTTGTTTTCCTTCCTATTGGTTAGCTTCCGCTCCCGTCTGCTCCCGTTCATGTTTATCCTGTACTGTCCCAATCACGTGATCTTTACTAATGCCGTCAGCCTCTAGTCTGCAGGGGCTGCACTGGAATCCACGGAAAGCGTTGATGTCAACAAACAGCTTCACAACCTGGTGAAACTCCCGTCGGCTCCAGACTGTCTCCGCAGATAGATCCTGTGCAAATGTGATTTTGGCCCCGTCATGTGTAATTTCTTGTTTCCTTGCTTGCCGGAATACAAATTCTTTCTCCAGGAATTTTAGGAATCGCACGAGCAACGCTCTACTCTGGTATGGTTTACCGGAGGATAGTGTGAATGTACTTGCTCCAGTGTGAATGATTTGTCAGATGTTAGCCCCAGCCACTTCGGTAGAGTCGAAGAGTGGTTGTTTATCCTCTGCTCCCTCTCGTATGCCAAAGATGCGCAGGTTCTTTCGTCTTCCTCGATTTTCCAAGTCATCTGCTTTAGCCTCCAGAAGAACAAATTTTTTGATAGCTGATTCCAGCGATGTTTCTGTTTTTTCGAGTGTGCTGTCTACCTCTGCGATGCGGGCCTCACCCTCCCACATATGCGCCGCCTGGTTTAATATGTCTTGCTTAACCTCTGACACTTTACCCTCCAATGCAGTCCGTTTGCCATCCCCATCAGTCTTATATCAATGCTATCCAATTTAGCTCCAATGTCCGACCAGAGTGATTTTAGCTCATCTATTACTTCGGCTATGCTAGCCATGCTATCATGTGTGCTGAATTTCGGGCTCAGTGTGGTTGTTTTAGTGCCTGTCTTGCTTCTTCGGGAAAAGATCTCACACTGTTTCACAGATGAATCCTTTGACATATCAATGGCATATTCTTCGAGCCACGTCAACAGCGTTTGCAAGGGTTTTTTATGGAAAGTTGGAACACCGTCTTAGGAGCTATCCCACTATGCTGCCACCTTGAAACTCGGTCACATGACCCGTCAAGAGAACTTCTGGAGATCCGTGGTGTAAAGGGTGAAAAGAAATGGTGACAGGACAGTACCCTGCGGGGCCCCAGTGCTGCAGACTACCACCTCTGACACACAGCTGTGCAGCCTCACGTACTTTTGCCGGTCACTGAGGTAATCAGTGGTCCAGGCAACAAGGTGTCCATCCAATCCCGCGTCCTCCAGCTTCCCCCGCAAAGCACTAAAGAAGTCAAAGAACATAACTCTTACAGCGCTCCCAGCTTTTTCTAGGTGGGTGAGTGCCTGCTGCAGCAGGTAGATGACAGCGTCTCCTACTCTGATGTTGGGTCTGAAGGCAAAGGATGAGCCTCTCCATTAGGTGGGAGGTCAAGGCGACTGGTCTGTAGTGGGCCGATTCCTTGGCATGCGTTTGTTTTAGAAACCGGAACCAGACAGGAGGTTTTCCACAGGACAGGGACCTTCTCCAGACTGAGGCTCAGGTTGTACATGTGGCTGAGGGCTTCACAGAGCTGGTCTGCACAGGTCTTAAGCAGCCTGGGACTGATGCCATCTGGTCCTGCAGCTTTCCTCTGCTTCAGCTGCCTCAGCTCTCTCCTCACCTGGTCTGATGTGAGGGAGAGGGGGGGAGTGAGAGGGGGACTGGAGTTGACTGCTGAGGGTGGGGAGCAGAGGGGGGCTGGTGCTGTAGACAGTCCATATGGGGTGGGCTGGAGGCATGGGTGTGGCAGGGCTGGCTGTAGATGAAGGCTGGCGGAAAAGAGGAGTGTCTGTTGGGCTGGAGATGTGTGAAGAGGGGGTAGCAGTATAGGGGAAAGAGGGAGTGGGGGGAGAACTAAACCTGTTGAAATAACAGTTTAATTCATCTGCCCAGCGCTGGTCTCTCTGTCACTCTGTCCAAATCCAGAAATGTTTTTAAGTCCTCTCCACATGTCCTGCACGTTATTCTGTGCGAGCCGCTCCTCCAGCTTCTTTCCGTAGTCCTTCTTACACCTCCTGATCCTCCACTGGAGCTCGTGCTAAACTCTCCTCTGCTCCTCTCTGTCCCGTGAGTTGAAAACCTTCTTCTTCTGGTTCAGATGGGTTTTAGGCTCAGGGGTCACTCAGGGATGGTTGTTGGAAAAGCACCTTACCTTCCGGGTTGGCACAATTCTATCCACACATGATGCAGTGGGTCAGGCCACTCCATAAGGGCTGTAGCGCATGCCCCAGTTTGTGGTTTGGAAACAGCCCTGCAATCTCTCATTGGCCTCCTCAGTCCACACTTTCACAGACCTTTTTCGGTGCTCACTCTCTTCTCATCTTGGTTGTGTATTGGGGGAGCAGATGGACAGTGTTGTGGTCACATTGTCCAAGCGGGAGGAAGGGGGCGGAACTTGGTGTATGCGTCCTTCACGTTAGCATACAGTAGGTCCAGCGTCTTGTTGTCCCTCGAATGGCACTTGATGTATTAAAGGTTGGGAGAGTGGCAAAGAGAGAGTCTTGATTAAAGTCCTTGCTGATCAGCAGGACGGCCCCGGGATGCTGTGTCTGGATCTGGTTGACTGCACTGTGGAGCCGCTCACACACAGCTGGCGCAGTGTCCAAGGGCGGGATGTACACGCAAAACACTATCATGTACACAAACTCCCTTGGAGCTGCTCTTCACGTGGACATGTGTCCTGTTACACCACCGCTCATTCACAAACTATGCCAGTCCATTTTAGTATCGTTATATTCTGTGAACTTCTGTGAAGCCCTCAGAAGTTCCATTTAAAGTTTATCAGAAGGTGCTCTGGTCAGATGAGAACAAAATGAAATAACACCACACATCACCCTGAGCACACAGTTATTATGAAACGTGGTGGTAAAATCATGCTGTGGGGATGTTTTTCTTCAGCAGGGACAGGGAAGCTGGTCATATTTGATGGGAACATGGAAGGAGGTAAATCCATAAAGCAGAAGGAAAACCTTAGAGGCTGCTGACGACTTAAAACTAGGGCAGAGGTTCGCCTTCTCTCAGGAGATTTTTTTTTTGCTCTGCTCTCGGTGAAGGAGGCACGCGTTTTCTCTCCCTTGCCTTGCCTTGCCTTGCAAACCTGGTGGAAACACACTCCTAAAGATATACAGCTGGAATTTCATCAAATGGACTTGTGGGGCTTAATACAAATGCCCACAACACTTTATTTACAATTTTTTTCCCCTTTTTTTCACAATTACACACGTGGACAAAATTGTTGGTACCCCTCAGTTAATGAAAGAAAAACCCACAATGGTCACAGAAATAATCTGACAAAGGTAAGGAGATTAGAAAGAAAATTATAGACAAGCATGTTAAAGGTAAAGGTTATAAGACCATCTCCAAGCATCTTCATGTTCCTGTGACTACAGTTGCGCATATTATTCAGAAATTTAAGATCCATGGGACTGTAGCCAACCTCCCTGGACGTGGCTGCAGGAGGAAAATTGATGACAAAACAAAGAGACGGATAATATGAATGGTAACAAAAGAGCCCAGAAAAACTTCTTAAGAGATTAAAGGTGAACTTCAAGCTCAAGGAACATCAGTGTCAGATCTCACCATCCAACGTTGATTGAGGCAAAGTGGACTTAATGGGAGACGACCAAGGAGAACACCATTGTTGAAAACAAATCATAAAAAAGCCAGACTGGAATTTGCCAAACTGAGACAAAAATTGACCTTTTTGGCAAGACATATCAGCTCTATGTACGCAGACGGAAAAATAAAGCATATGAAGAAAAGAACACTGTCCCTACTGTGAAACATGGAGGAGGCTCTGTTATGTTCTGGGGCTGCTTTGCTGCATCTGGTACAGGGTGTCTTGAATCTGTGCAGGGTATAATGAAATCTCAAGACTATCAAGGGATTCTAGAGCGAAATGTGCTGCCCAGTGTCAGAAAGCTTGGTCTCAGTCGCAGGTCATGGGTCTTACAACAGGATAATGACCCAAAACACACAGCTAACAACACCCAAGAATGGCTAAGAGGAAAACATTGGACTTTTCTGAAGTGGCCTTCTATGAGCCCTGACCTTAATCCTATTGAGCATCTTTGGAAGGAGCTGAAACATGTCGTCTGGAAAAGGCACCCTTCAAACCTGAGACAACTGGAGCAGTTTGCTCATGAGTAGTGGGCCAAAATACCTGCTGAGAGGTGCAGAAGTCTCATTGACAGTGACAGTGACAGTGATTGCCTCAAAAGGTTGTGCACCAAAATATTAAGTTAAGGGTACCATCATTTTTGTCCAGGCCTGTTTCATACGTTTATTTTTTTAAATAATTCTGTTGAAACATGTTTGAAAAGCAATGTCTGACTTTCATTGGTTCATTTTCATAGAATTTTTATTCATTATTACCGTTGCCAGATTCAAGTTATTTCTGTGACCATTGTCGGTTTTTTTTTCATTAACCCGAGGGGCACCAACAATTTTGTCCACGTGTGTATGTGCTACTTTGTGTTGATCTATTACAAAAAAAAACAATCAGATACATTGAAGTTTGTACAATGAGGAAAAGGTTTAAGGAGAGAACTGAAGCTTTTGCATGGAAACTAATTTGCCAGTGAAGCCAATAAAACAATGAATAAAATCAATCTGTGATCAGAAATCAAAGACTGCTGGAACTGCTGGAAGAAACCTTTACCCCAACTTAAACAAAAACATTTTAAAACAAGTATTGTGTAAATGAAACATCTAACAGCTGTTTTGTTTTTCAAAAATTGTCTTCATTCTCACTGGTTTAGCTATATTTTCCTGTCATGGATCATCATTTCTTAACATCTAACTAAACATTTAAGAGAAGCTGCGGTAACTCAGGCATCGGCACAACACACAATTCACTCAATTCCTGTTTGAAAGTCCAATGAGCAGAGGAGAAACAGCCCCTCTCAGCTCTGGCAGTTATTAGCCAAAAACCCAAGACCAATCACTCTGACAGGCTGTGTTTAATCAGTTATTAGGTTTGTCAGAAAAATCCATCCCAGCATTATCTGCAAATTAAACCTCTAACAACAGTGCATGGAAAAAAGGACAGAATGGAAATAGAAAACACACAAAGTTTCTCCAAGTAAACACAGAAAATCTAAGTAAAGCAACATTTCCCTTCTTTTGGCTCAGCTTTGTTGGAGCCTGCATGGTCCTGAGTCTTTCTAAAAATGGGAGCTGTTAAAGCAAAGTAAATAAAGCAGAATGTACCCTGCTGTCTGTTCATTTTAACTTGCCTCCATGGGAATGAGCTGAACATTAGTACCAAATGGGAATCTTTGGACCTGTTAAATGTCTACAAGGACACAAAGTGTTTTGATATTTGATGCTCTGTCCTTCTACAAAGAGCAGACTCCACAGTTTCACGCATCACCGATTGAAGAATTCTGGTTTATTGTCAGAAGTGTCTTTTTTCCAAGCTGGAAATTGTTAACAGACTTTCTTTTTCTCTTTATATGTTCAAACAACGACATAAGAGACAAAGTACTTCTGTGAGAATAACAGAAAAGTCAGAATCAAGGCCACAAAACAATGACATGTTCACCATCTGTGGTATGTAGCATCTTTGGGTCTTATTACATAGTTCTGTGCTATCTTTTTGAAGTTAGCAGATGAGAAATCAACATACATACGTGGCCACTTCAGCTCTTTAAAACTTCTCAAAGGATTGTATTTTCATGCAAAGTTCCAGTTTCTGTATTTATGTTATTCTGTCCTTATCTGTAAATACATGCTAAAAAATAGACTAAATCTGTATAGATTTTTTTATTTTAACATTTAGGCATGTGTCTTGTTTGGGTTTATATCTGATTTAGAGATATTCTCCGCACACGGTGCTGAGAAGCTCTGAGAATACTTTGATTAAAACAAGACTAAAACAAACTAATGCATCCAGTTTGTTGGATGACAAACCTACCTTTCATATGTCGCTTTGACTCTTTTTAACCTACTGCTTGGGTCAGTTATGCTTTATCCAGTTTTGCTAATTGTACATGGCCTTGCAAAAGTACTCATGCTCCTTGAATCTTGTTACATTACAAAAACAATTTCCATTATATTTTATTGGAAATTTATGTTTGTACTAGAGTGGCCTGAAGAATGCTGTAAGAAGTACCATTTCCAGTTTGCCACAAGCCCCGTAAGGGACAGAACAAATGTGAGGAAGAACGTGCTTTGCCCAGATGAGGACCACATTCAAAATGCTTTGTGTTGCAGAAAACTAATCCTGCACGTCACTCCAAACACACCATCACTATTGTGAGACTTGGTGGTGACAGTCTCATGATGTGGGGATGCTACTTTCAGCAGAAACAGTAAGGCTGGTCTGAACTGATGAGAAGATAAATGGAGCTAAATGTAGGGTAATCCCGGGGGAAACCTGTAAAACAGGCTGTAAAACACTTGAGACTGGAGCAGATGTTCACCTTCCAGAAGGACAGCAACCCTAAACATACAGCCAGGGTTACAATAGAATGGTCTAGTTTAAACTACACTAATCTCTTTGAATGGTTCAGTCAAAATCCAGATCTAAATCTATGTGGGAATCTATTGTTGGGCCCCCAGCCATGGATTAAAACATGGATGGAACATGGACTTTGAACTGTACACAATCAAAGGCCAGTATGAACCTATCTGCACCTTTAAAATAAACACTAATCTGCGTTCCAGCTCAGTCTAGGAAGAGGAGGACTCCCTGAATAAAAACACTATCCCCACTTTCGCTCGTTGTCAATCCATACGACTCTCAGCCGAGGTCGGACAGAAGAAGCAACGGGAGAAAAACCTGGAGAAAAAGGTTTTAGAATCGCAGTTCTGCAAGCTGATGCAGCTTAACCCGCTACTTAGAGTAGCTGCTAGTCCCTTTGTTTTGCCGCCACGAGGCTGGATCGGACCGGGAAGACTTCGCTCCTCAACTTGTCATTCTATGGACATCTTTTCTTCAGAGCGGTTCGTGTAAGAAGTGGTGTTTAGGCAGAGAAAATTTGTTTAGGAGGAAATCATCTATAAACTTCTGTTTGTTTCATAATGTTTTGCTTATATTTGTGATGAGAAAACTCAGCTAAGTGCTAGCAGACTATCCGCTCAGTTAATGTGAACAAGCCTCTGAGCATTAAGGCTAATTATTTGTTCTGTGTTGTGCGTTAAAGTTAAGACAACTTTATTTAAAAGGTGGTTTTAAACACAGATAGGCCATAACGCGCCATCAACTCATTTAAATACTTTATTAATGGTAATTTAAAGGTACATGTTTGACTTTAGGGAAGCTATAGGCTTTTCTTTGTGAGCTGAAACCGCTAACTGCTAATGCTAGGCAGTCGAGAAGTATGCAAGCGACCCGTCGCCATTTTAGTTGTTTCGTTACCTAGGTCAGGGCTAGTTAAGAATTAACTGACCAGAAAGGTTATTAGTTTCCAATCTAGGAAATAGTATTTCCCTAAATATTATTTTACTAAATGTGATAGCTATTTAAACACCATTAAGAATCCTTTATCTAGAAAGGTTGTTGCTTCCCATTTCAGATAATATTTCCTTAAATATTATTTTACTAAATAAGGATGGCTAATCAAACAACATTGAAAATTAATCATCATGAAGGTTGTTTTATTCAGCAAATCATTCTTTAAAATATTATTTTATTAAAATAATGTCTTATTTGATCTTGCAATGTGAATGGTTGTTTTAAGGTTTACCAATCATTGTTCTAAATTTGTTCTGAGACTAATCTAACCTCATTTGCAGGTTCCTCAAGGTAATCCTTGGTCTCAAACATAAATTACATTGAATGGTAATATTGCATCAATTTATTGGTCATGGTTTTAACTATTTCTATATACTTCAGTAATTTCTTTATTCCTTCCTTTTGCTTGGTAGTTTTAGTTTAATTGTTCTAGTATAGTAAAGATTTTGTTAATTTAAATATGTTTGACTTTGAGTTGACTTATTTTTGTTAATAAATTCTTGTATTTTAAGAAAGTGTGTGAATTTATTTCGTGTTTGTTCAGAGTTTTGCTGTTCAGTAATGGCATAGCTCATTTCACCCTTTTCTCTATTGTCCTAATACCACCGCTTTATTGGGCTGGTATTCACGGGACAACACTTAACAGAATTAAATATTAAATAATATAATCATAATAATAATTACAATACTGTGACAAGACTCGATAGCTGATGCTTACAGAGACTCACCATCCAGTTTGACTGAGCTTGAGCTATTTTTTAAAGAAAATTGACCAAATATCTCAACCTCTAGATGCACAAAGCTGGTAGAGACCTGAAGATACCTGAAGAGACCTGCAGCAGCAACAGCAATGAAAGATGGTTGAACAAGTATTAACTTGTGCTGAATACAAATTCATCCCAGACTATTTAGATTAGTTGTTTTTCGTAAAATAATTTTAAAACACAAAGTGTTATTTTCATTCCACTTCAACATTAATGAACTACTTTGTGTTAGTCTGTTACATTAAATCCCAATGATTTACACAAGAGGTTGTTGTTGTTGAAACCACTGTAAAACAAATGCAAGCACTTTTATGTACAATGTTTAGCTCATAGTGTTGCATAATGGCACCATTTAAATCAATTCACTTATGCAGCCCCAAGTCACTATATACAGAAAGCTCTTTGGACCTAACATAAGAAAAAATTCAATTTAGTTCAAATCCAATCACATTCAGAAATATCACTTCAGTCACAGAAGGCAGATTGACAGAGAATCCAGGCAGTCCAGTTTCACCTAGTTAAACACTTCTCCAAGCTATTATGTTTAAATCAGTTTGATAAAAATTATCTACTGACAATTTTTCTGTGAATCTTCACTTTGGTGCCATTAAGAGGGGAGAGTTGAGTGAAACATCTCCCTTTTAACACCAGGAAACCTCCACCAGAACCAGACTGGGTTGCCATCTGCTTCCACTGGCTAGGGTTTTAGGACCTTGATCAGTGAAAGCTCTGCCTTTAGCTGTATGTATCTGAAAAAAATTTTATCATCTGAAGGCTTTTTAGGTAAATTTTTAAAACATCCTAAAAAGATAGCATTGCCTTACTCCAAAAACAACTCAGTAGGAACAAATACTTGGAATAAATTCATATTTTCAGTATTTCATTGATAAAGAAGCATTCTAGGAAGTCTGTTTTATATCAAATGTTAAGGAGATATCCTTGCTGTGAAGGTTCTCACATGCATGGCACCCTGGGAGAGCCCCTCCTTCTGCCCCCCAACCAATTGGAATGTAGGAAATAATTTGAATTTGGGGGCAAGATAAAAGACATTTCAGTCCCGCACAAGGTGCATGAAATAATGTCCCTATTCTCAGCAGCAAACCGCAATCACCAATTACCTACTGACTAGGCATGCGAAAAAGCAATAGAAAATCTGCTGATTGCAGGATGCAAAAGACAGATAAGTTTGAGTTTTTTTGTCGAGTTCTTGTGCGCATCCCTTCCTATTGCTGCCCCGGGCAACCGTTAAAATGGTCTGTATCACAAACTGCCATTGTATCCTGGCCAAAAAAAGCTCCAAGATTCCTCTCACTCATCCTAGAAGTCAAAAAAATGCCATTCAGAAAAAAAAACATTTTACTAGATAGTCCGTTTCTAATGCACTCAGCTCCAATAACATTTATTTCAGTTTTATCTGATTTAAGTAGCAGGAAAATAAGAATCTGAATAAATATTTTACAGTATCTTTAGCACAACCTTGGATATCTGTAAAACTCAAAGTCTAATAGTTTCTGTGATGTCGAAGGAATTCTGCAGCTTTTCTACATGTTATAGTGTTTCTCAGCTTCAGTATCCTTCAATATTTGTTCTAGAAATGAATACAGTGACTCTCAGAAGAGTATACACCCCTGTTCAAATGCCATGTTTTTGGGATGTTAAAAAAATGAGACTGATGAAAGTTTAAAGCCTTGGACCTTTCAACTTTAATGTCACATTTATCCTATACAATTCAGCTGAAAAAACATCAAAATCAGTTTCAAGACCAAAACCTGCAATAACCCAGGTGCATAGGTGTGCACAACCTCAAACTAATAATTTTCTTGACGCATCTTTTGATTTAACTTCAGCAATAGGTGACCCCACATATTTTCTACAAGAGTTAATTCTGGACTTTGTGTGGGCTATTCCAAAAATGTTGCTTTCCTGAAGTCATTCTTTTGTTGATTTGGATGTACGCTGAAGCTTAGAGTGGTGTGCTTAAAAATAAAAACTCTATAAATCTTCAGCTTTTTAACAGACACCTGTAGGTTTTAGGTCATACTGATAGGTATGTTGAGACAAGTTTTGAAATAATTTATTATGTTCTTATTTTCTTTTTCATTCAAACAAATTTAACATTTCAACGGGGGTGGGTAAACCCAACAAGAGCTCTATTTACCTCCTTCGAAAATTTTTATTTTGGTGGAATGGAGCAGATTAGCTTGCAGGTGTTTGTATCTGTGCACCAGGTGCATAAACGTGTTGCATGTTCAAGTACGTCCTTACATCATCAAAGCAGACAATAAACAGCTGTTAGTTACCCACTTTCTCAGAGCATCAAATCAAAGCCTCAATTACTGAAGTTAATCTGTTTCCTGTAAAGTTGTGGTGTAGAGCAGGCATGAATAGCTCTAAAGGGAGTCATGTGTTGTTAGGAGCTTACAGACAACTTCTTAATGGAACTTGATAATCCCATGCAGCTCTCCTACTTTGTTTCACAGGGATCCATTGTGATGATGCTTCTGAGGACTTTGCCTACTAACAGCAGGAGATATTTGGCTGCAGCATGGGGTACAGAGTCAGACAGAAGTGGTCGCAAATGTAATCCACAGTAGCTCAGAGCTCTGATTGACTCTAAGCAGATAAGAATATCTGCAGGCTAACGACAGGTCACAGCAGGTCCCTGACCCATCCATTTCCCCGCAATAAAGCCTAACTTACAGCCTGCTCCCCCGAGGCTTCAAAGAAAGATTCCGCCTGAACAGGCCAACTCTGCTGGAGGTCACAGACTGTGAGGAGCAACAAAGTTCCAAAGCACAAGGATGGGCGACTGCCAGTTGGTGTGCTAATCTATCTCTATGTAAATGTTACCTCTGCCTGATCACATAGCAGTGGAAGACCTGAGTTGCTCCAGAGGTCAGAGGGGAATGTCAGAAGGCCCAATACCCCCTGACCCCGAATCACCAGAGTGTGGGGTGGGGGGGGGGGCATTCAGGTCCTGGCTGTCGGTGTCCACACACTATGACCCAAACCCAAAGTCCTGCATAGGTCAACGATCTGTAGCAGGCACAGGCTCACTGGTTCAAGCATAAGGAGTTTTCTGTTCATGTCATGTCATTAGTACCTGGAAATGAATGGGCAGCAAAAAATACAAGGATAGTTAGCTTTTGACTGTGTCAAAGAATAATGTAAAACCCAGACTTTTATCACTTTATGTGAGGTGGTCTTTTTTTGCAGTAAACATCAGTCTGTAAAGTCCACCATCAAGACACGAGGAGGACAGATGTGGATACACTTGTTTGAACCCCTGATAAAGACGTGTACAAACCTGTAGCATGTAGCAGTGCAATCTCACACTGAAAATGTCAACCTGTAATTTGTAACATTAACAACTACATTGGGAACAACTGAATTAAGTATGCTTTCAAGTGTTGTTCAAGGTTGAACCAATTATTGTACTTTTACCCAAAGTAGAAACCTGTCGACCTAATGTGGGATAATTGATTTGCAGATTTTAATCACCTCTGCCAAGAAGGGTATGTTTTTGTCAACGTTGGTTTGTCTGTCCATGGTGCGACAACTTGGAATTCCCACATCCTCACCCTGTCAGCAGCTGACATGCAGTGGCCAGAAGTCATCTAGAGTATAGCTCATCAGTATAGAAAAAAGCTGACATGCATCTAGATCCTATTGCCTTGGCAGAGGTTTGCGCTCTGAGTGCTGTTCTAGTTTAGAATGGATTGTAAGGTAGTCTGTTCATTTCTTCCATCCAGATCACATTTTCTCAGTATTTAGTTGATATGTTAGAATAGAATTTAGTACAGCCATTAAAGCGGTCTTCTAAATGCATTTTAGTGAGGTCATAGTGTCTCAATGATCTTTTTGTTGAATTGTGTAAGTGAAGTTATTCTAACAGGTACTGGTTGACATCGAAGGGCCACCAGAGTGACAGATAACAATGCAAACACACAAACGCAGGATAGGAGGAAGCTGGAGAACTCAGAGAAAAGCCACACATGCCTAGTAAGAACATGCAGACTTTCTAGCTGTGATCTCAAGGTGGTATCCATTGCACCACATTACAGCTCCTCAGACAATTCAGAAAATATGGGTACACTTAATGAGAAAGTAAAAAGTAAGGCAATTGTACAGGTTTTATATATTACAGTAAAACAAATAGTTTAAACAGATGGATAGTTAGCAACTATGAACATTGTCATTTATGTTTAATTTCACAATGTCTGTGCCATAATGCAATAGCAGTATGCAAAACATCCACACAAACACCTTAAACCAACTGTAAAGCCCAGAGGGGAAGGGATAATGGTTTGGGCTTGTTTTGCAGGGCGCATGGCAGTCGAGTTGACCATGTAATTCTCTGTTTCCCAAAGCATTCTGTTAAGCTATTTGGATGCAGCTAAAGCTTGAGCCAAACTGAATATTACAAGAGGACAATAATCCCAAACACAGGATTTATGACCACATATCTAAAAAACAAAAGAATCAATGTTTTCAATGTTTGAAGCTAAAAATGTGTCTAAACAAGGTTTAAATGGTTCATGGATGTACGGGCTACAGTTGATATATATTTTGCCTAAAAGTGAGTTTTTTCAGTGTGTTTTTAAATGTTACTTAATTGTCTTAATCTAGACCTGTTTACCAATTTAGCCAAGATTGCATAAGAAAAAGAGGAAAATGCAGGACCTCTTGATTACTGAGACAGCATGTTTACAAGATGATCTAGAAACATCAGCATACTTTCAGGACTATTTATGCCTACCAGTCATGGTTTTATTGACATTTTTTTAATAAGGTGAATTAATGACATTAAAAAAATGACTAATTAAACTTTGTTCCTAATCTGCCTCAGAGACCTTCTGTCAGCACTGGATCATTCAGTGCGAAACTGGGTGAGTTTAATTTAAAAGTACTTATACATTTGTCTATGTAATTCCACTTGATGCAACCGGTTGTGAAACCTTAGAAAAAAATCTAAATGTACATATTTAAACTTTAAAAAAGTAACGCAATAGTTACTTTCCCTGTTAACTAGTTACTATTATAGGGGAGTAACTCAGTTACTAACTCAGTTACTTTTTGGCAGAAGTAACTAGTAACTATAACTACTTACTCTTTTAAAGTGACATGCCCGACACTGTTCATACCCTTGGCAAATTTAGGTTTAAAGCAATATTTCTTCTCAATGTGAATACTATTAAGGTTCTGAGGTGGCCTTTGGAGGGAGCTAAAGATTAGGGTGATGGCAAAAGGGCCTCCCAACCTCAAACAGATAAATATTATCTACACACAGTATATATTACCTAGGTAATATAATGTAATGAAGGACTTAGAAAAATGAACCTAATTTTATTTGTACTCCTTTTTTAACTTATTGATATGTATTTTTATTTATTAAGTCTCAAATGAAGGATATTTTTTTATTATATCCAAAACATGAAGACTGAAATAAAGTGTTCTTAACCATGTCTATTTTTTTATGTAGATTTATGACTAAAAGAAAACTTGAAAGATGCTTCTACTGTTTGATCGCTGCTTGGTATGTAGCCAGCTTTTCAATTTACAGCCAAAAAGAAATTCTCCATCAACAGTGTGGCAACACGGCAATAACAACATGAAATTATAATGTAGTATTGCTCTGAAAAATAAACAGAGAAAAAACACACAGACCATAATTACCCAAATGTTCACTGGCAGAGGATGCCAGTCAGACTGGAGTCCCTTCGGAGCCTTATTTGCTCTGACAGACTCCTGTATTATGTAAGGCCAAGTGTCCTCCTGTGATGTGATTTACAGCCTCTCATTTGGAGTGTACAATTAGGACCTGTAAAGTTGCTTCTAAACACTGAGCGCTTGTGTCTGTGCACATTTTAACCCCAGCCTGAACATTAATGGCAGCAGCTCCCCCACAGAGATGCTGGATGCTAGCATGCAACACAACACATACACACAACACAGTACAAGGGCTTCTGCCTTGCCCATCAGGAGGATCAAGTCACAACAAGTCCAGGGAAGAGTCACACTTGGATTCAGACGGAGCACCGTGGACAGTCCAAGCCAAGCAGTGAAGCGTAACTTGCACTGATGGGAAACCAGTGTTTCATAGTTACTCTAATAACTCTGCTGGATTTTATGATTTTACTTTATACAGATTTGCTGATATCTGTGATATTATTTCATAAGGGAGCAGTAAAGCCTCCGTAAAAATTCCCAGAGTTTATGCAAGCTCTACCACGGCCACCGCCTCATTCTGCTCTGTTTTCTCATTTTCTTAACTCGACAAAAGGAGTGGAGACGAAAGAAATAAAGGAGGATCTAAGCCGGCCAATCAAAAGATCTATTACAAGCAGCAGAGCTGTGGCACAGAACCACTCACAGACTGGTTTAAAGTACGATTAGATACATTCTGACAGGACATTATGGAAATCTTAAAAAAAAAAAACACACGCAAGATTAAAGATTTCCAACATTTTTCTTTTCCCCAGTGTCAGTAAACACCTGCTGGATTCAGTTCTGTTTCAGATGTTCACAGTCTCACCAGCTTTCTCTGATCACAGCAAGCTAAATAAATAATCCCTAGCTAACAGCTGTGGGTGTTCTGGGCTCACAACATCTCGCAGTGCTTTGCTAATAAGTGACATAACAGATGGAAAGTCAGAAGATGTTTGAAAGCAAATGAGCCAGTTAAAAAGAAAAGTGCATTAAAATAAGATAAACTCACATCAAGTGTCAGAGATGAGCATATTAACTGGAACTGCTCTTACAGATGGAGTTCTTTTAATTATTTTGTTTATGAGAGGGACAAAAATTAGGTAGCACCTCATATCGGAGCTCAAAACAGACAGAGGATACCTATGCAACACATAGGGGATCAATGGGATACTAATAGGACACTTACTAATAAAACCTTTTTAGTTAATATTATATCAGCTTTGTTATTTACCTGTAGTTAGTACTTATTTTAAATAAATAGAAAAGGTTATTGAAAATATTGAAAAGTATATTTTAAAGTCTCGCCCATAGACTGCTGGAGATAGGCACCAGCTCCCCCGCGACCCACTATGGAATAAGCGGTAGAAAATGACTGACTGACTGACTATTTTAAAGTTATTTACTGAAGTGTTAGGAAGTGTTTGTTATAGTATTGAAAATAACCTAAATCCCTGTAGGTACCCTGTAAAAACACCCATAGGTACCCTAAAGTTACCCTGTAAGTATCCCGTAGGTAAGGTGTGTACTCATACGTGGTATATTGGTACATTGCAACATGTCACCTCATAAAAATCTAGTACCTGCATGTACCATGTAAGTAACCCTACAGTCACTCTGAGTACCTGGTAAATACCAACGTAAATACCCTTTACCCTGTAAGTAGCTGAGTAGTTCTGTAAAATTCTTCCCTTAAGTACATTGTTAGTACCTACATAAGTACCCTGCAGGTACCCCATACCCTAATAGGTACTCCTTAGGTACCCCAGGGGAAACTTTTAAGTACTCTGTAAGTACCATATAGGTACCAGGCTATGAAAAATGAATCTAAAGGGGTGTTCCTTTATTGCCTCTTAACTTTTATTTTGAAGAATTCTGAAAAATAATCTACTAATGTCCACCAAATACATCTATTGTTGCTTCAGTCCAAATGCAAACCATGAAGAGTAAAGTGGCTTTGAGTATCAGCCATGCAAATCTTAAAGTTCTTAACAGCAGTGCTGCTTGGGATGCTGTTATATGCCTGTGAAAGTATTATAGACATTAAAATTATAGACATACAAGATGTTAAGAATAAGCCCTTGAGCATAATTTCTTGGAATCACAGTCACCTTGCAGGTATAATTATGTAAAAACAAGGCTAAACATTGACACATAGGAATGTTGCAGGGGGCAGGGGCTCTCAGCCCAGCCCTGCTTGACCTCAGCGTCTCTCTGCAGTGTGGCAGATAGACCTTCACCCTGTAATCCCACCACAACAGGGACAGCGCAGGCAGCTCTTTAAAGAGTAGAAACTCCCTGCAGGGTCGGACTCCTAAAAAATGTCTTTGTTCCCCAGGGAGCGCTACATCTCCGGTCTTCATCAATGCTTTGGTTTGGGATTTCAAGAGAAACTAAATACCCCGTGGCTGCGTTTGTCTCAGGCTTTGAGTGAAGGGAAGATTAAAGCATGTAGATTTATTAGGCTGCACATAGAGTTCTTACTGAGTTTATTAACGGAGAGCTGAGTGATAACTTATTGAAGAGCACAGGCACAGAGAGACAAGTACTGAGGTCACTACTTTAATGTCTTAGATTTATTATTTTTACAAGTGTAGATGATGTGGTTGTGTTTGAAATTACATTTAATTTAAAGAAGTGTTCTAAAATGTGAAAACATGTCCATCACACATTGCCAAAGCTGGACAGAAAGGCTTGTGGCCTGACATATTATTTATTTTTCATCCATAAGTGATAGTTGTGCATCCAAACTAATTCAAATCTCAGCAACATTTGGTCCACATGCAGCAGCGATGGGTATGTCCGTGATTTAGTTTTCAAGGAGCTGGCACATCTAGTAAAAGTGTCAGAGAGTCCAAGTGTTGTCATCAAGAGTGTGTGTGTGATAAGGTTACAGACAGTTGCCAGATCAACTGACAGTCAGTCAAAACAGTGCATGAACGCCACCATATACTGTGGACACTCTGTAGATCAGAGTCCAATCCTTGAGGGCAGGTGTTGTGCATTTAAAAGCGGTGCTGGTCCAATACATCTGACTGAAATGCTTCCGTCAGAGTCCTGCTAATCACCTATTTATTTGATTCAGGCCTGTTTAAAATGAGACACACCTATAAGGTCCAGTTCACTGCGTCTCGATGACTGGCGTTTGAGAGCCCTGCTGTAGATGGATCAAAAAGCATTACCAATACCAGATGGAGTTTGATGGGGTCACACTGTAGGTTTGCTTGAAGCCTAGTGGTTGTATTATTCTATTGTCCAGTCTGTGGAGCGTACTCTTTACAACATGGTGCAGGATGACACAACTTGCGTGAATGTTGTTTTCCAACATCTGTTCACTATGACATCCCTACACCCACTCTGGTTTGTACTATCCCATAACTTTACCCATAACTTGACCCCTGCACAAGATCTCACAATATTAAAACACCACAATATTTCTCATCAAAGGGCAGTCTGTGTCGACTAGCTCCTGTCAACATGTGACTCTGTAAGATGAAGTAATGTAAATAAATTCTTCACTAGAACACTAAAACAAGACTGGAGGTTTTTTCAACTCAAGGACGTCCAGGAGCCTCCTGTACAAAAAGACCTGTATAGATGTCCTTTTAAAACATGGAACACCCTTAGAACGAGAAAACAGCAAAGATGCCAACAAATTCCATCCATTCTCTATACCCACGTCTTCCATACAGGGTCGCAGGGGACCTGGTGCCTATCTCCAGCAGTCTACAGGCGATAGGTGAGGTACATCCAGGACAGGTCGCCAGTCCATCGCAAGGACACACAGGACAAACAACCATGCACAGACCCATTCACACCTCAGGGGGATTTAGAGAGATCACTTAACCTAACAGTCATGTTTTTGGAGTGTGGGAGAAAGCCGGAGAACCCAGAGAGAATCCGCGCATCCACAGGGAGAACATGCAAACTTCATGCAGAAAGACCCCAGGCCGGGAGTTGAACCCAGGACCTTGCTGCAAGGCAACACTGCTACTAACTGCCCTACCGTGCAGCTACCAACAAATTCAAATGTATGAAATGGTGCAGATGTTGGATTGAACAGAACAATATTAGGTTTGTGAAAACACTAAAAATGAGGATTTTTGAACCTTTTTTGGCAACAGAGCAACAACAGAGTTAAACAGGCAGGACATTTAAAGCCTATGGACTGATTCAAATCTGGACTGAATTATGCTACATTGATTAAAGATGCTTTAAAATACCGGTTGGGATTTGTGAAACTTTCACCTTATTTGTGAAACCCAAAAAAATGTGAGATTTAGGCTTTTCCAAAAATTTTGTTGAAATCTCGTCCCATCTCGTTCTCGTAAACCCAAAATATACATATAAAACTGTTTATTCCCAGTATTTTACCATCAACAATATATGGAAATACCTAATGTGGACTGATAGGGAAAGATGAATATGTCACTTTATGTTTTGGACCAATAGCTGAAAATTATTTGCATGTGTTTGGAATAGCAGTCAGTACAGGTTTATGCTTCATCCACATTATTATTATTTGATAGAAAAGCACATAGATTAAATAGTTCTCTATGTTCTAATAACAGTACGAATACTTCTAACCATTCATTTCTTTTTTAGGGTCACACAGAAGTCACTAAGTGCTGCACACCATGCTGCTATAAAAGCCCAATAAACAAAATAGTAGTGTTTTAAAGTGTTTGCTTGGGCCAAATTATTAGGTGCTAACAACTGGTCTCTTTCAGGTTTTTATTCTTTACAATAAAATCTCTCCCTGCAGGTAGAAAGGTGAATAATCACAACGTATGTAATTTTGTATGATTATAGAAAAATGTGACTTCTCTTTTTAAGATGTAATTTTAAAGTTTGTTTGGTTTTGTTGCCATAGAGACAGAGAGGAGTGACTGTAGATGAATGCAGAGCTTATCAGATTCTAAATTTCAGTAGGCAAGTAGCTGTAACCTTCTAATTATCACTTCTTCCTGTTCCGAAGAGCTCACAAACCATAACAGAGTTTCATTTCATCAGCATGAATTGGGATAATATTTGTTCTGCTGCTGAACAGGGCTGCAATAGCCTGTGGTGATCTACTGCATGTCTAATTCCGCTCTGCTCGTTTATCTGCCTATCACAGGCTGACAGAGGTCTAAGCTTCATTAAGCCAAAAGGACAAACACAGAGGAAATTACCATAAAAATTGCCAAATTGCATTTGTTAATGATTTGTCATAAGAACCTGTTTACATCTGATGAATACATTAGCTTGTGAAAGAGGAGAGGCCACCAGGAGAACAATAGCAAGAGTAAATATTTGATCCATCTTTCATCTGCTCAGTGTCTAGCTGTCATTCCAAATAGAGGGGGAGATTCAGACCATTGCGTGCCATGAGCGTATAATGACTCAGAAACAGCTTGTGTGAGAAATGAAATATGGTTTTAATTGGAGTCTAAATGTTTATTCATATATGTAGGAAACATCAAAGCCATGATTGAAGCTCTGTATACTGCTGTGGTCGCTATCAGAGACTGCTAATAGTGTTTATCTCAGTTGATGAGCAAATTTTCATTGTTGAATCCTTCAAGCAAACAAACACATCTTGTTCAATGGCTGTCTCTCAGCGAGGGGGTGTCTCAGCAGCCACTTTTCATTATTCAGGTCAGTTTCTGCTTAGGAGGAGGACAGAATCAGCAAGCACAGAGGAGCCCGTTAACTAGAAGCACCAGTGAGCCGTAACAACCCCAGCCTCTGAAGATCTGCAGCGAAACTGAGCCAATCTGAGAAAGGCAAATCACAGCTCAGAAACAATATGTACTCTGGTTCTGCTCATGCTCGTGCATATGATTCATAATTAATCCTATGATTTCTATATTAAGTCATTACTATACATTAAGCTCAATGCTCCTGTGGCTTTGTACAGAACTCAGTACCCAGATCTGTTGGAAATCATCAAAACCTCTGATGAGTTTGGGTGCTGTTAGCTCTTTAAGCAGCACAGGTTCACGCTACTGTGTAAAAACAATTCACCCAGCCTTCAGGTTTTCTACATTTTGTCAAATTACAACCATAAACTTAGTATAAAGTATAAAGTATAAAGTATTTTATTAGGATTTTCTGTGTTAGACCAGCATAAAGTAGTGCATAATTGTGAAATGAAAGAAAAGGGATACGCAGGTTTCAAATGTCATTATAAATAAAAATGTGAAAAAGGGGGAATGCATTTGTTTTCGTAGAAGAATGTTTAAGTTGTCAGATTGAATAGAGAGTCTGTAAATCACTTATTCCTATTTGGCTTTAGGCATAGACTTTGACTGGGCCAATCTGATACACGAGTATGCTTTGATTTAAACTATTCCATTGTAGATCTGGCTGGTTGTTTAGCGTTGGTGTCCTGCTGGAAGCTGGAAGGTGAACCTTTGCCACAGCCTTAACTCTTTTCCAGCCTCAAACAGGTTCAAGTATTTACCTGTGTTTAGCTCAAACCATCTTGCTATTGTATCACCTTTGACCAGCTTCCCTTTCCCTGCTGAAGAAATGCATCCCCGCAGCATGATGCTGACAGAACCATGTTTAAGTGTGGACATGATGTCTTTATGTTGTGATGTGCTGCACTTTTCAGATATCTAGTTGTAAAAAATATATATTTATATAATTTTCCTTCCACTTTATAATTATGTCCTACTTTTGGTTGTCTATTGCATAAAATCCCAATAAGATACACTGAAGTCTGTAGAAAAAGAATTTGCAATTTTAAAGACAGTAAAAACTGTTTCCTAAATATACTATGACTAAGTGTCTTTGCTAACTGTAGAAAACCAAATGACTCATGTTTTATCTAATTCTTTATTTATATTTACAGCTATTTCAAGCCTGCAAAATGTTCAGAGATACTGTAATACTAAAGCTTTTCTAGCATTGAGCTTAATAAGCAATAAAAATTTTAGATAGTATTTTTAGGTCACAGCAGATTGTGTTCTTCCTCAGCTATGCCTTTGTAATGTGTGCATAATGTGGTTTTTCAAA
This sequence comes from Crenichthys baileyi, assembly GCA_036173005.1. Lineage (NCBI taxonomy): Eukaryota > Metazoa > Chordata > Actinopteri > Cyprinodontiformes > Goodeidae > Crenichthys > Crenichthys baileyi. The sequence goes on along the minus strand of JAHHUM010001845.1, from coordinate 69,114 downwards.
TTATTTATGCTACATGGTTAAATGTGTAGGAGGATGATGCTGGAGCATTATTTACCTAAGGCAGCACAGGGTAGATAGGCATTAGTGTGATGGTCTATAATATCTGGTTGGTTAACCTGCACAGCAACCAACTATCTCACCTAGAAGCAGTAATAGCCACGCCCACAGATTACATAGAACAAATTCATGCTGAGGTTATCTTAAATAAATAGTTAAAAAAAAAACAGATATGTTACTTTGAAAATAAGATACATATATTGATTCATGAGATACTAGTTTAATTATAGATTTTAAAAAATATAATTAATTAGTTTTTTTTTTATTTTAATCAAATGTTGATGCATTTAAGTAATCCTTTATTTATTTACTTTTTTATTGAATTTTGTCCTGGACATTGAGTGTTCCCTCTATGTCCTGAGAGGTTGGTTTGGTCCGTTTTTTACCTGAAAGTTCAGCTTTGCAGCCATTTCAGTCTGTGCTGAACAGGCCTCCGCTGGGTTCATGTAAAAAGCCTTGCCTAGCTGACTCTGAGACACATTAAATTACCCCAGTGGGTTATTACACTGTCTGAATACTTTCTGTGAGAACTTGTATGGAAGAACGATTAGATTCAATCTTAAAACATATTTCAGGAAGGTAATTGCATTTTAGTATGACAAGAAGTCAGCTAAACCTAACAGTACAATATTTATAAAACAACCATGTGACGGTACTTATCTTAGTAATTTATTGCACTCGTTTCATTGAGTAAATAAATAAAGAAAACTACAAATTTAAAGTGTGTGTCAGTTACTAAACGAGTTTAGGAAAAAAACCTTCAAAGTTTTCCAAGATGCGAAAAACTTGACCCTATGATTAACACACATTTTATACTGATGGTATCACTGACCAAATACCTCACTTCAGGAAGTTTGAGGACCAAATTGTAACAGAAAAGTATATCAAAGTAAATGTAAGTCTGTTCTGGAAGATTTGTAAACAGTTTAACATTTGAAAGTTGGGTAAGTGGGTTTGGATTAGATTTAAAAACATGCATCCACATAGGCCTTCGTCAATTCCCAGCAAGCACTGGTTGTGGCTCACCACACTGCCAGTGAACCATAGTCAGTCTCGCCTGTGAAACCATCATGTCACACTAATCAATACACCCATTTTGCACCAGGAATACCTGGAAAAACCACCCACACTGCACAGTTTGTCATTTTATCCGGAACTTTAAGCTGTATTGTGGAAGAAAGTCATATGACCCACCACATAGAGTAAACTGACCCAGCTCATCTGTTTTTTAATCATTTTTCAGCTTTTACATTTCATTTGTTTGGGAGTGGGTGTAAGAAGGGGATGTTGGGCTGAAAATGCTAATGATCGGAAAGAAAGACCTCCTGAACTGTTGTCAGCAAAATGTGGAAACAGCAGCAGTGATAGTATGGTGATGTAATCTTGTCAGTGGCAGAGCTGACTTCCATGTGTGTGATGGGACTTTTAAAGGAATGGTGTATATCCAATGAGAGGCATGCTGCCATCAAAGCCACAAAGGTTTTACTCGGAGGTCCATGGTTTATTCAGCAGGACAGCGTAGATTTAAAGACACAGACCCAGTGTCAGGCTTGTCCGCAGTCTGGACCTCTCAGATTTTTCAAATCTGCAAACCATCCTACAAATCACAAGCATCAGTAAGCTATTCAAAGAAGTAGAAAATAAATAAGAGGCCTTTGTGTGGATCCTTGTCCAGCCTTGTTTATCGTAGATGCATTTGTTTTAATGATCATTTCCTAACTTATACAGATCAACACACACTTTAATAAATTAATATGTTCACTTGGTGAATTTAATAATTCTTTGTTCCTATACTTTTTAAATGTAACAAATTAAATATTATATTTTCTAAAAAGGTTTTGCTACTGAAAAAAAAATATTTTTGCCTGAAGACAGATTGTCAAAATAACAGAAATTATCAAACATTAATAAAGGAATAAACACATAATATCCAGCTGAGAATGTAGCATTTTAATCTGTCAGATATATAAAAATATGTCCTCTACAGGTCTTGAATGCCGGACAACTGATAACCTGATTCTTTTTTCCTAGAAGCATCACAGTCAAACTGACGGAGAATAAAAGCATCAGAGTCTCTCCTTCTCCATGTTGTATAGCCATTTGTTGCAGCTTCTGGCATTAGCCAAGGTCAAATGTTCCCCCTTAATTGTAGTTATTTCCAGAAGAATGTGGAGAACCACAGGAATGCTCTGATTACTGTTTGCAGTCATATCTCAATTTGTCGGTCCACTTAAAAAAAAAAGTGAAAATGACATGAAAGACGTGTATTTCATTCTACATCGCTGTGGTTGAGTAAATATAATTTGCTTGCTGACAGATTATTTTTGCTGCATGAGTTATTAATGATCATAGGGTTCAGGGATCACAATCAAGGGTTTAACAGATGTCTGTGGATGTACACTGTACAAATAATTTTTAACTCTATGTGTTGTGTTTTTCTTATTATATCATTTCAGCCCCAGGCATCTTCTGGGAGCAGAAGGTGCACCTGATTAATGTTTCTGCTGACTCTGTGAACGTGTGTTTTAGCAATCAGCTTTAGGCAAAACCTGCAATGCAGTAAGATGGGCTGTTTGTCAAGTTAGCTTTGGATTATGATGGTTGAGGGACGTGTGGGTGTCATTAGGCTGCTACAAGAAATTTAAAAATACATCGGAAAGTCATTGGTAGAAATAACACCATATTTCTCATCTGTTTGCTCAGTTCTGATGTTCAGCTTTTAGTTATATCAAATTTTTGCTGACAAGCATACACGAACACAGCATGTTAACACTGGTTTAACAAGTAACAACTACATTTTTTTGATCCGACAGAGTGAAATAAAATGGTATTTCTTATGTCCAGATGTAATAATTTATTACTTCAGATTTAGATCGAACAGCACTTAGGAGGAGAGCACCAAATTAGGCATCTCCTAAATCCCAAGCTGCAGAAAGACTAGCCTAAGAAATTTGTCTGACTCCTTGGTCAGCCATATCTATTCATCAGCCTGCATCCACAGTAGGCAGGTCTATAATGGCCAGCTGCTATATTCGCTGATCAGTAGCTGGAGTTTACACTCTCACTCCATTATTACATTATTTTGATCTTCATTCTCACCGATCATAAATAAAATGTCACCAATTCTTAATTAGGCAGCACTCCTCACCATTTTTTCACAAATATAAATGAACAGAAACAAATAAAATTAATACACATCTACAAATCTGAAGAGTTTGGACAAAGCTGTGTTATTAAGGGCGGGGAAGGCGGGGCAGGGCAGAGCGGTGGGGCAGGGGTAAAATGCGCGACTCATATTCAGATATTTCGTACTCGTACTCGTCGTCTTCCGCTTATCCGGAACCGGGTCGCGGGGGCAGCAGACTCAGCAGAGACATCCAGACGTCCCTCTCCCCAGACACCTCCTCCAGCTCCTCCGGGGGGAGCCCAAGGCGTTCCCAGGCCAGCCGAGAGACATAGTCCCTCTAGCGTCTCCTGGGCCGTCCCCTGGGCCTCCTCCCGGTGGGACGTGCCTGGAACACCTCCCGAGGAAGGCGTCCAGGAGGCATCCGGTATAGATGCCCGAGCCACCTCAACTGGCTCCTCTCGATGTGGAGGAGCAGCGGCTCTACTCCGAGCCCCTCCCGAATGGCCGAGCTCCTCACCCTATCTCTAAGGGAGTGCCCGGCCACCCTACGGAGGAAGCTCATTTCAGCCGCTTGTATCCGGGATCTCGTTCTTTCGGTCATGACCCAAAGTTCATGGCTATAGGTGAGGGTAGGAACGTAGACCGACCGGTAAATCGAGAGCTTCGCTTTTCGGCTCAGCTCTCTCTTCACCACAACGGACTGGCACAGCGCCCCCATTACTGCGGCAGCCGCACCGACCCGTCTGTCGATCTCCCGCTCCATTCTTCCCTCACTCATGAACAAGACCCCAAGATACTTGAACTCCACCACTTGAGGCAGGAACTCCCCTCCAACCTGAAGAGGACAAGCCACCCTTTACCGGTTGAGTACCATGGCCTCTGACTTGGAGGAGCTGATCTTCATCCCAGCCGCTTCACACTCGGCTGCGAACCGCCCCAGCGCATGCTGTAGGTCTTGGCTAGAGGGGGCCAGCAGGACCACGTCATCTGCAAAAACAAGAGACGAAATCCACTGGTCCCCGAACCAGACGCCCTCCGGCCCTTGGCTGCGTCTAGAAATCCTGTCCATGAAAGTTATGAACAGGACCGGTTGGCTTGTGGGACTCCTGAGGCGGCTGACGGGCACCGTGAGGCCAAGCGTGCTGCGGCCCGGGCTGTGGCAGAGGCAAAAACTCGGGCCTGGGAGGAGTTCGGTGAGGCCATGGAGAAGGACTACCGGTCGGCCTTGAAGCGATTCTGGCAAACCATCCGGCGCCTCAGGAGGGGGAAGCAGTGCTTCGCCAACACTGTTTATAGTGGGGGTGGGAGGCTGCTGACCTCAACTGGGGACATTATCGGGCGGTGGAAGGAGTACTTCGAGGATCTCCTCAATCCTGCCATCACGCATTCCCTGGTGGAAACAGAGGCTGGGGACTCGGGGTTGGACTCTTTCATCACCCAGGCTGAAGTCACCAAGGTGGTTAAAAAGCTCCGCGGTGGCAAGGGGGTGGATGAGATCGGCCCTGAGTACCTCAAATCTCTGGATGTTGTGGGGCTGTCATGGTTGACACGCCTCTTCAACATTGCATGGCGGTCGGGGACAGTGCCTCTGGAATGGCAGACCAGGTAGGTGGTCCCCCTTCATAAGAAGGGGGACCGAAGGGTGTGTTCCAACTACAGGGGGATCACACTCCTCAGCCTCCCTGGTAAGGCCTACGCCAGGGTATTAGAAGGAGAGTCCGTCCGATAGTCGAACCTCGGCTTCAGGAGGAGCAGTGTGGTTTTCGTCCCGGCCGTGGAACACTGGACCAGCTCTACACCCTCTGCAGGGTACTCGAGGGCTCATGGGAGTTTGCCCAACCGGTTCACATGTGTTTTGTGGACCTGGAGAAGGCATTCGACTGTGTCCCTCGTGATGCCTTGTGGGGGAGTGCTCCAGGAGTATGGAATCGGGGGCCCTTTATTAGGGGCCATCCGGTCCCTGTACGAGCAGAACAGGAGTTTGGTCCGCATTGCCGGCACTAAGTCGGACCAGTTCCCGGTGCGTGTTGGACTCCGGCAGGGCTGCCCTTCAGATATTTATGCCGCAGATTAAAATTCGTCATGTTATTATGTTCTAAAATCCATTATTCAGTGGTAACAAAATGTATTCAACTTGCATTCAAACAATGTGAAACATTGTGTTGAGTGAAGGAATATTTGTCTCAAAAAGCTTGCAAAATTGTCACAGTTCTTTTTTCAGTGGTTGAGATAAATATCCCTATGTTAATTTGTAATAATTGTGCTAAATATACTTATATGGCGCTGCTTTCAACATGGGAGCAGAAAAGCATGTGCTGACATATGTGCTTATACAGTTACTTTAAGTCTAGAATGATTTCTACCTCTGGAAGATTTAGGTTTAAATTAATCTTTTAATTTACTAACATGTTTCTTCTCACTGGAAGTTTTATAAACATTTTAGAGTTTCCCAGCCCGAGTCCGGACGTCAGTCTGAAAGCAAAATCTGTTAAAAAGTTAAAGATTAGGGTGAAGGTCTTCCAACATTGAAAGACTTGGAGTTCATCACCAAAGGTAAATAATCATACCTTTAAAAACATGCAAAAAGCTGCATATCTAATTTCAGATGGATTTGATTGCTGTAAGCCTAATATATAGTTTCCCAATGATTATTCAGAAGGCATAAACATTTTTAGACATGCCATTTCTTTAAAAATATAAATTAAAACTGGCAAATTATGTTTTGTCAAAGCTGAAGCTCCATTTACAAAGTTTTATAATGTTTTAAGAGATGGTTCTCTTATTTCCTGTCAGAAACAAACTTCTTGGTTGAATGAAAATAATTTTAAATCTAAATTTGACCGAAAATAAATACTTTTAGGCTTAACTGTAGCTACTGGAAAATATGACCTATAAAGTTCAAGTCAGTTTATTTATTTAGCACAAATTTACAACAAATGTCATCTCAGTGCATTTTACAAGACAAAGACAGATCCAACTCATAAACAGAAATATATGTTTCTTCAGTGCACAAACCTGGCCAATAAAGCTGATTCTCATAACCTAGTTATAGTAAAATGCAGTCAAGTTGGATTTTAAAAAATCCTGCTTCTTAGGGGAAACAAATAAGCCTTTGAGAACCCAGAAGTTCAAAATTCTGCTGCAGTAGAGTAAAAAATAGATGTAATATTTTCCTATAACATTTTAATAGGGATTTAAATTTTCAACCTGCTATAGCCAACAGACAGGGATATTTGATGAGACGGTCCCGCATGTTGCAAAAATCTGAATCAAGGCCGCAGCTTTGAAATTAGTAATGTGTCTAATTTGATTATTAATCTAGCGAGCAGTTAAAGTGATTCACCAACACATATATATATAGAGTATATTTTATCAAATATACTCTGATCTGAGGTAACTCTGATGCAACCAGATAACTGAATTCTAATATCTGCTGATACCAGATATTGGGGTCTATTGTGTCCATTTTCCCATCAGGCATACTTCAACTTAAACAAATATTTTTGTTCTATAAGGAAATATAATTAAATCATATAGGGACTGTCGGCTATCCTTGCCCATTGATTTAATTGTGTTAATATTTTCAAGACTGATAATTACATAAAATGCTTCCTAATTATCCTTTCATGCATATAGTATTATCGTTGTCAGCTGCAGAGCTGCTAAATCTGAATACAGAGTGCTAAGACAATGAACTTCAGATTGTCACTGTATTTTTACAAAGTTTCTGCTGTCAGCTCTGTAACTCTTCTGGTGTGTAAAATGATGGTAAAATGGTCTGAAAAGCTCTTTTTTGAAAAGCTGTTGTTTTTTTAGCAATTAGTGCTATCAGCATTGCTACATTTATTAGCAAACTCTCTATGGATTTCCTAGATTGTAAATAATCCTATCTGGTGTCAAAGTCTTCCAACAGGCTATCATCAGTTCCACATCTTTCATGCTCAGTGGCAAGTAGGAATTGGAAGTTCAAAAGAATAAAAAATATTATGTTGTATTTTCTCAGTTAGCCTTCCTATTATCTGCTGAAGCTCCTTGTTGCTCCTCTGTAGAACTCATAAGTTCTCTGCTTGGCATGATATCTCAGGTATCTTTCTTCCTCTCAACACTAAAATATCAGAAGAAGAGTGTACTGGGCAGCAAAGTGCTCACTTTGCAACAGCAGACTGTCCGCTGGCAGAAGGCATCTGCAACAAGCTCCGCCCATATCTTTGTAATCTGCAGAATCTGAAAAACTAAAGTTTTGAGAGATTTAGAATATCTGTTTGGATACACAATTAATGAGGATATCATTTACCTTGTATTGTCTAAGTATTGTCTAAGTGTGCATACATTATTTCACCAAGAATGGGCCAGGTGGCCCTATCTGTAATTTGTTGCTTCAGTGATGGCAGCCACTTTAATGAGATTCTCATGCGCTTTGTGTATAAAATAAAAAAGATACTCCCCACTTTGTATGTTCTATAACAAAAATTAAGCATTAGAGAAAATAATAATTCAGTATTCCTCTCAAGTAAACATTAACAACTCTGGCAACAATATCAACCAACTAATACCCTTATAGTTATATCCTCACTGCATCAAATGCCATCCTATTTAAAGTCACTCTTTGATGTCTATTTTTTGCTAAGTTTTTGCTTCCAATCGGAATTTAAAGACGTCTGACTGAGGCTGTCTCAGTAAGTACGTTTTCTCTTACACAACCTTTTTTAAGTAAATTCTGACACCAACAAAAGAAAAAAAATAAACAGAAAAACTTGGAAATCAGCAGTATTTATTTTAGTTTGAAATGACATTCTGTAAAATTAATAACACAGTCTCTCTTTTCCTGTTTCATGACAGCAACTCTAAATGAATGAATAGATAAATTAATGACGTTTCATCTTGCTGGCAGGCAGTGGGCAGACAGAGTTCAGCCCCGGGGATTAGAGCTGCTGTCAGCCAGGCAGAGGGCAGGAGGGTACACAGGAAATGATCATGGCCACATGCAGGCAGGTTATGGGCCAGAGCCACGGCCACCGCACCATCTGTTGCAACCAAGAGAACAAGAGAAGTGCCTCCTCAAAAGAGCATTTAAAGAAATAAAACAAACTTTAAAGAGTTACAAGGAAATCCTTAACACAGTGAAAAAAGAAAATGCATTCAAATGGAAAAAAAAGGAGTATAAATATGGAAATTCTTTTAAAGCACAAGACATACATCTGTTGGGGAGCCTAATGTTGAGTTTTGACTCCTTGATTTATTAAGCTGCCTTGTTCTGTAGGTTTCATGGGGTCAGGCAGGGGGTAGCGGTTCATAAGTGCTGATAAATCTCGCTGGTTTGGCTGCTCACACACATTGCTCAGGCATGTGGAGACAGAGGAAGTAAACCAGTTTGATTCCTCAGCACATCACTCCCTGTGTAGCCAAGGTGTTTTCTGACTCGTTGAGCTGTTATTAGCAGCAGTCACCACTGCTTCATGCAGAAAAGACTGTGGCTCATGGTCAGACCACCATCTGCAAAGTATTCCCATCCTTTAAACTTTTCACACTTGATCACATAATAAACACAAACGTCATTGTATGTTATTGGGATTTAATGTCACATAATTTTAAGGTTGAAGGAAAATTTAAATTTTTAACGAAACCTTAAAAGTGCGGCGGTTTTTTGTTTTCAGGCGGCTTTACTCTGATACTCCTAAATAAAATGCAGTGCAAGCAATTTCATCATGAAGACCAAGAAACACAGCAGACAGGCCAGAGCGAAAAGAAATGAAACGATATCCCAAGCTTTGAAGACACAGCACTGTTAAATCCATCGTCTGAGAAATGGAAAGAGTGTGGCAGAATTGCAGTTGTTTGCTGTTTGCCACCAAGCTATCACAAACAGGAAGGTGCTGTAGTTAGTTGAGACCAAAACTGTGTCAGAAAACTAACACTGCACATCACCCTGAAAACACCATCCCCACATTTAAACATGGTGGTGGTAGCATCATGCTGTGGGAATGCATTTTTAGGAAAAGGGAAGCTGGTCATAGCCGATAAGAAGATAAACTAACAACAAGGGCATCAATGGAATGGATTAGATCAAAGTATATCTGTTAGCATGGTCTAGGCAAAGTCCAGAAATAAATCTAAATGAGAAACCTCAAGCTGACTGAATACCAATGCACGGCACATTTTCTAGATAAAGATATATATAAAATGTTAAAAACTTTATTTTTTTCCTTCCACTTCACAATTATGCACTATTTTGTGTTGGTCTATCACATAAAATCACAATTAAATACAATAAAATTTGTTTTCTATAATAGTTGAAACTGTATGTAAGGCATCTTAAAATAGACCAGCCTATTTCTGATCTAATACAGGCAATAAAAAGAGAAACCTGAATCCTAGAAATTGAAAAGTGGAGTCCCCAGCTTTGTTTTATGGGTTTGCCCTCAGCCTGTTTAAATATAACTCTGATAAGAGGAATAGGGAACACTCAAAGCAGCTTAATGCAAGCTGACTATCAGCTATCAAAAGAAGATCAGAAAATAACAAACAAACATGGAACCTGAGATTCCAGATGTCCACACAGGATCCCCCAAGCAGTGACTGAATTGAAAAGCCACAGTGGTTGATGTGGGGAGCATACCATGTGGCCCCCTCAGCTTCGAGAAACACACACATCTCTCACACTGACAAGATAGTTAGATAATTTCTTCCTCCACACCCTCAGGTCAACAGTTTAAGCTTACAACTTCAAGTATCAGTGCAAAAAACGAGTCTCTTTTGTTTCAGCAGTGCCACAACTAACAACTCTGGTGTTGTTTGGCAGAGAGCAAAGGACTAATCTCAGAGCTATTGAGGTCGCAGCGTTTTCCAGAATTAAGCTTCCAAAAAAGATTCTCGGACCATCTTCCTGGAATCTATTTACCTTCGGCACCAATTGCTAACTGGCAGTTAAGAAAGAATGATTCCCTTTGCCAAGGTTTCAGACGCAGATGTTTGAATTGAATTTAAAAACTGGAATAAATGCACACTGTCAGAGCAGCAGCTGAAATGGTAAAGAAGGAGCATTCAGGACATTCTGACTGACTGTCCTCACAATAAGATTTGACCCTTAATATAAAACTGTTTACGGGTTCAAAGAAAGAATTCTTTCCCTCTCTTTAAGGCATATTAAATGATTTCCAGTCTTCTATGTGTCATCTCCTAATGAGCATCTATTAAAGCCATTTGAAAGGCATCGGTGCTCTGACCTCCAACCGATTATAAACTGAACCCTGTGTGTGTGACCTGAGAACTCCTCTCTGACCAGCACACCCAAAACACCGGCAGGTTCAAGAGTCTAAGAACAAAGTCTTCCCAGGTCAGTCTGATCGACTCAATGCATATCTGTGAAATATCACTGGGATAACTGGTTTTGAGAGCCATGCCACAGTCCTCATCAAAGCCCGCTCAGGAACGCCAGCCAAAACAGAGCCGGACACACAGCTGCAGCTGGTTGAGGAGCTGGGTTGATTTAATCTGAGCTAAACATGATCTGATTTAGAGTTAATTTGGCCCTGGTGTGGTTGAAGTTTGATACGACTTTAGTCAGTCAAGCTGATAGGAAAAAGTGACCTCTGTTGAGGTAAAGAACATTACAAAGGTCTTTAAAGGTGTGAAAGTGGCATTATCTTGTCTTTCCCTACACTCCTGTTTGCTCTTAAAAACAAAAAAAACAAAAAAAAAAAAACAGGTAGGACAGTATAGAGTAGTCTCCCAGAGAGCACTTAACTCTAAGTGGAATCTCCACATTAGTAGTTCGCCCCTGGCCCCCGTGTCCACCTGTCACAGCCGCTGATTACTGAACAGGAGTAATTGTACCACACTGGCACGGAAGCCCACAGGAAATCCCTCCAACAAAACGCCCGACAGACTGGAATGTTGTCACTGCGTTGGTTCTCAAATCTAGCGGCCTGTTCGACACAGTCTGAGCTCAACGGTCATGTGACACAAAGAGGAATGCTAGAGCCTGATGTTGGGTCGGAGGGGGCCGCTAGGAGGGTCTGTGTTTGGAGTACACAGGTGGAGAACCACTAAGGTTAGCAGAGGATTTTAAAATGGGATTTGGGGACCAGCAGCTGAGGCTGTGGTGCTAATCCCAAACTGGTGGGCTGGAGAGAAGTCTGAGGGTCTCTGTGTTGAGGACGCCAGACATGTCTGTGAAGGTTTGGTGTCTATTTCTAACCTATAAAAGATATTTTATAAGTTAGAAATATAATATTCTTTCGCAATTTTTGTAAGACAGATTAGGTTAAACATTTTTTTCTGTCGAAGTGCACTGTAAAAGCACGCTTGGTTAAAAACAGTCTAGTTATTTTACCGGCCCCACATCGAATGTGCATGGATGGTGAGAGAAAGCTGCAGTACCAACAACTGCTAGGAAGAGCTAACAACTGCTGATGAATCATAAAAATATTAAAACAACTTTATATTGTCTAACAAGACTTTTATTGACAATCAATTCTTTCAATCAATTCAAGATGCAACAGCTTGTTGCAAGAATTTTGAATTATAAATTCATACTTTTAACATTTTTATTTAATTATTTTAGTTTTATTCAACAGTGTTATAAGCTGTCATCAAAAAGATCTGCACAAAGCCAAGTGTCTTTCACTCGAATCTCAGATCACAGATGCTGAACCAGCACAGATGTGAATTGTATTGTGCTGTGGAGTGAAGATTGTCATGCAAATGCTTTAGGGAGCAGAATCGTGTAGGAATGCACTGTTTTCCAATCATCCTGGCTATGCTATACTTCTGCTGCAGAGCAGGGTCAAAAGGGAATAAAATAGAAAAGAAGGCTTGCGTCCTTCTGCAGTGGGCATGCAGTACAGACAGCGAGGGATTCTGTGTGTTAGACACAAATCTGTCTCTTTTATGACATCCTCGACACTTAAATATACAGAGAGCAAGTTAACCTGGTGACACATCCTGAACAGCAAGTTCAATACTGAGTACTGAGCGACAGCAGCGACTGGCTCGGCACTGAGCAGAGCTGAGAAGAGCCATGCGTGTCATCATCATCCTGAACAAGCTGTCCTGCAGTTTGAATTATTTTATCTCCGGAGCACAGATCTTTGACGATACCTCATTACGACCTATTAGAAGGGATCTCACACACACACTAATGCAAGGACGCCTACTCCTTCAATCCCCCACTAAGTCGTGCAGGACCCTGAAAGGACAAATGTTTGTTTCCCTCTGGAGAACTAATGAGAGCAATGGTTCCTGCCACCTCCACCATCCTCCACACATAAACTGTTCCTTGCTTCTGCTTGGCCTCAGCTCAAAAAGCAAGAAGTAAATATTAGGATTTGGCTATTAAGAGTGAGTTGGAAATGTGCAAACCGCAGCAGGGCCGCGAGAGGGGTTGCAGGAAAAATGAGGAGGACCGGGCGCTGTGGCAGAAAATCTGAGATATGCAGATTTTGTACCTCACACTAATATGCTCCTTGTAATGATCCCTAGTTAACGGGCTTCAGTCAAAAAAGTTGCCTTCATTTTCTCGTGTGTTCACTATCTACACTAGATTTGTGATCTTTTAATATTCTGTGATGCACATAATGTTGTTTTTTTTAAGACGATGACCCTATTGCCCTTTATTTACAACAAACTGACAGGGAAGGTGGCAGAGAGAGAAAGAATGGGGACGACGTGCAGCAGAGGGCCGGTGACTAGGAGTTGATCCCCGGTCGACTTTGTATGTCTTGCACCTGCTCCAACACCGAGCCGCAACCCTGAGCACTGGTGGCACAAAATCCAGCTAGAGGGGGGTGTAAATAGTGATTTAGATCAGTTCCAAGTGTTCAGTTAATTATTTAAACATATAAACAACTGCAATGATGATAATAATAATAATACCCATAATAATAATAATTATTAATATTATTATTAATAATAATCACGCTAAGGAGTCAACTGAGTCTGCAAAGATAAGCCGTAGAAAGTTGATCCTTTTCAAAGGAAAAATACGTTTTCATTCTAAACTCCATAGTTGCAATAGTTTTGCATCTGTACACATTTAATTACATTTTGTTTACAAATAATATTAAATAATTGAAGACTTAATTAATGATTAGAGACAAATTGTGACATCAGGATTGTAAAACCCTGAAAGTACAAGTAAGATTTCTCTTAGCTGTACTAGAAAGACATCAAATCACAGTGATTTTGTAGACATGTGAAGAAATCTTTTGAAAGGCTAACAGCTAATCAGATGGACCCTCCTGTTTTAGCTCATTTTAGTCAGTTAAAACAACTCACTTCCTCAAACTTAGACTAACTGTTAGCTTTCCAGTGCTCTGAGGATTTGTTCACTTTTCTTTAATCTTATAATGACATGACACATTTAAAGTGCAACTAAGGGATAATAATCACAGAATCTCACTTTAGAAGATCTAAGCTATCCCTTTAAAAATTCTGTTGTCGTTTGATTGCATTGTGGTTTTAATTTACATTGAAAGGCCCTGATTTGTTTAGCGATTTAGCACATTGCGCTGGAGCTTTGGCAATTATAAGAGCTAATTCAGGTAGAAAATGTCTTCATGCTTCCTATATCCCCACAGTGTGTGCAATGTTTTCACACTTTCCAGCTTTATAGTTAGCATTTCATCAAGAGGCCTAAACAAGACCACACAGTCTGAAATGTTTTTAGGCCTGGTTTAATGAGGGCTATTCCAGGAGTATTTATCACTACAAGATTCTGTGACCACACACATTAAAATGTTTACTGGTGGATGAAATAAGTTCCTCCTCCATAATGTATGTTGAGTTGGACGATGGGAGTCTGAATGATGCCTGCTCCCATCTTGATAGCGTAAATTTAGATGCCCTGCTGAAGGTTTATTGCATTCCAGGGACCAAATACATAAACATTAAACAAATCTACACATCTACATCCTGTGTGCCCCTTTTTCTACACATGTACGCTTATTTACAAAGGCGGAATGTGTCATGAGGATGTGATCCATCATAAACGGCAGAGCATCCGTCCATGTTTTGCTGGAGTAATTTTACCTCAATATAGGAACATGGAAATGACAAAATGATAGTTAAATGTAAAATAATGTTGTTAAATATAATAAAGTAAAATATACAATAAAAAACTAACTATATCCTTAATATGATAGCTTCCTTTTTTCCATTTTTATGATATCCATTTTTTTTATTGTGGTTAATGTTTGGATTTGTTTCCAACTATAACATAGCAACATGTCCAAGAAATGCTGTTCTGGTGTTTTTTAAAGGAAATGAAAGCCTCAGTTTCAAGGTTACTCTGATTTTCTTGGCATCAGATAATTGACTTAGGTGTCACATTAAGCTTCCTAATGCTGTTCAGTTACTATTTTATTCTGCTTTGTTTTTTTGTAATCTGTTTATTGTGTTCTTTAATACCAGAACAAAAAATAGAACCTGAAAAGGACTAAGTTCAGTTCCATAATCGGAAACACAGGAAAACCAACTGTGCTTTAATCGGTTTGAACAAGATCTAATGGTGCAATCCTTGAAGAACAGTCACTGTCAGATTTTGTTAACAAAGGGAGAAGATTTACTGTTTAAGCAATTTTCCAGCCCCTTTTTATGTTAGGCTTCACATGTGCTGGTGGGCCCAGAGCTGGCCAAAGATTCTATGAGGCCCTAAGCAGGATTTCAGTTGGGGGTCCGACAGCAGAGCCACAGCCACCACACAACGCCATTAAAATTTATTTTAAATCTTGATTGATAATTTTTGCATTCTTCATTCATTCTTCATTCATTTTGCACATAATACAGAACCAAAGATAATTAAACTAATATGTGAAGATGCTTTTTTTTCTTGAGGAACCCATGGGCGTTATCGAAAGAATAATTAATATATTAAATAGTGCTGAAAGAAAAGAAAATAAATCGCTTTTACATTTTCTATTCTCATCTCATTTTTGAACAGGCCACTAGGACCTTCTACGTTGTTGCTAAACTCAAAAACAGTTTTTAGCTCTGAAAAAAACATAGTTTTTAATATAAGCGATACAGTAATGTAGGTAAATTCTGCCCCCTCTTCATCTTTAAAGTTGGAGAAGGATAATAAGCCCATGCAGATGTGTAGAGTGAATAATCACTGCGATTTATAAAAAGGAATTATTTTAATTCAGTTCAATTCAGTTTTATTTATATAGCGCCAATTCACATCACATGTCTACTCAAGGCACTTCACAAAGTCAATTCAGTCGAATCATAAATATTTCAAGTTGGGTACATACATTCCAATTAATCCTACCAATCAAAATTTTATTATGATAGTTAGTATAATAGTTATGATAGTAATAATTTTAGTATTTATTTTATTAATCTGACAAAAAGACTAATAATGTCTGTATGCATAAACAGTTTTATCCACTTGGTCCAGCAAATTGTTTCCCTGCTGAACACTGCAACACTGGCTGATTTTAACTTATATGTTGATCTGCAATGACATGTTTAGCCACATGATATCTTCCAACCACTGAATGTTTAAGAGGTGTCCTAAAAACAATAGAGGCTGCATAGACATTGGAGAATATTAAATTACGTAAGAAAAGAAGACATCCATACCACTTTTCATGGAGCAGCTCTCAGTTCTGGTCAGATTTCATAGTTTATTCCAAAATCATGACAATAAAGGGTCCGGACTGGGAAGGAGGGCTGGAGCCCAACGCACCTCCTTTATACACACCCCTATTTCAAGTTAAATAAATGAAAAATCAGCTGAAGTGAAGTCAATCGTGAAAATCTCTTAAAAATAAAAGTTATTTACCAGAAGGAAAACCTGTTTTGTTTTGCAACTTTAAACTGTATGAATTGTGCTTTAAATTAAATTAAATTAAATTAAATTAAATTAAATTAAATTAAATTAAATTAAATTAAATTAAATTAAATTAAATTAAATTTCAGTTCAATTGAATTATGAGAGATAGATTTATTATAGATATTTCTGCCATTATTGTTATTATTATTATTAGTAGTAGTAGTAGTAGCAGTAGTAGTAGTAGCAGTAGTAGTAGTAGTAGTAATAGTAGTAGTGGTACACCTTAGCTTTTACTCTTGATATAAAAATATTATTTTGTTTTATTTAGTAGGGAATTGCCTTTTCAGCGCTTAGCATTTATATGTTCTATATGTCCCAATAGGGTAAATAAATAATGATTTAATGTAAAACTGTAAAACCTTTACAACACTGAAGTAATGTGATGTTTTGTGGGAAATCAGTTCAGCATGTATGGAAACTGAAACAGAATAAAAGTTGCAGACTGACATTTCATCGAAAATATGTCAGAGCTTATTTGGCCTTTAGTTTTTGTCTGAAACATTTCAGCAGCTGCTACACATTCAGGAGCAGCTTATTTATGATTGATGCTGGCACATTATTTCCTGCTTGATGTTCTTAAAGTGAAAAAGAAACCTTTATTTTCCCACAACACAGCTCCCTATTCAGAAAATTCACAAATCAAGTGTGCGCTTCAAGCATGGCTAATAACACAAAATGGCTCTGCTGGCTGCCTATCGCACTCAAATAAATGGTATTACCTCACTCAGGCTGAGAAACATGGAAGCAATTAAATCAGGGGGGTAATCTGGCCACGTTTCAAATTTAGCCCGATGTTAAAAATGGCTTAGAGCATGAAATAAATATAGGTTTTTCTGCCACATCTCTACAGATTCCTCTGCCACATCCATTGCTTGTTCATTCTGTAAAAAATGGTTCTTGCAAAGGAGAGCTCCAGTTTAAAGATTTGCGAGACCAAAAGATTGATTTGCTTAATCTGAATTTTAATTCTCAGCCATTCATTTGGATAATTGATATAGATCAGATAGAATTGGTATCATGCTTTGAGCTCTCACGGTTTATGTGCTCTAATCTAAGAATGTGTGTTTAGCTACTCGACAAATGCAACTACGTTAGGAACTCCAGCTGCAGTTTGAGCTCCTAGGCCTGAACTTGTCCTCTTGTTTCAGCCCGAGCAGCCGAGGTTAAAAAAAAAACATCAACAAAGCTGAAAGGTGAGCAGCAGCCTCCCAAATGCACTGATGCAAGATAAAGAGCGACGCTTGCTTTTGACCTTTGGCCCACAGTCTCCATGAGAATGGAATATTTTCAAGAAATAAACAAGAGCCACATCTGCTTTCAATACATCAGTATATGTGACAAACAAAGACCTTTCCCAATAACATCCACTTGTGCGTTTATTCTATAAAACTGGAAACAGAAAGAGTGCACAGGAATCGCTTAAATGAAGATCTACAAATCAGTAGAGAAAGGGACATTAGGTTTATGGCTGATGTTTCTGTTTGCTTTGTGTGCCTCGATTACTAATGTGCTCATAAAACTTGTGCCTCACTTCACAGGAACATAAAAACTTGTGTGAATTATTTTAAAATGGATTTCAGTCAATAAATCTTGAACTAAAAAATTTATTCAACTTTCTTCTCAACAACCGCCTGTCTGAAAAGCAATGATTCTACAACTTATTAAACTGCTTATTACAAACATCTTTTTCTCGTATTTCACTTAAAATATTGTTTTTCCCTATTCACTCCAACCAGATTAAATTGATGTTTTTAAATGGCATTAATCGTCTTTGCATGATTGCAGCCTGGTAGATTATGACATTTTTGGGAAAAATAACCAATGAGAAGAAAAAAAACACAACAGGCAGGCTAATGATGGGATTCACACAGGCTAATGGCATGACCCCCTGACTGGTCTGTGGTCAGAAAACGGGGTCAGGCAATTGTACTTATCAGATTGTCTTGGCTGATCTCAGTGCTGCTGGATGGATACAGTGTTTCTCACTGGTCTATAACTGTGGGTGGTATCCAGTCTGTGGCTTAAACTTTTAATAAATACTACATTTTCCCAATGTTCTTCTCTCTATCTTTAGAATTTTTAAAAACAAATTAAAACAGGAGTTGGACTCTTTCAGGTTAGCTTTATTTTATTAAAAACAAAACAGAAAAAAAATAGAAAAAAAGAAATGTATAAAAACCTTCTTAGGCATCAGCTCTAATTGTTTGGAGGATCCAGTTTATTCATATTTTCCATGTTTCCTCTGAAGTTAAAATTTCCAAGTTTGAATTTGGAAAAAGTGACAGACAGGTCCTCAGAAGTTCAATTGAGTTGGAGATTTCTTCCCACCCCGACCTCAAAATCCAACAAGGCTGCCTTGTTTTAAAAATGTTACAGCAGAAGAAAAAAAATTATTTGCATGTCTGACTGTTCTTTTCGAAAGACCGTTTTCCTGGTCACAATGTGGTAGCAACTGGAAGGCTGGATATGTAGTCCGCTGACACTGGAATGATTCGTTTTATTTATTGTTCTGTAGCAGAAACAGAGAATGTGATTCATCAGCTGCTGTGCTCTGCTGCCTTTCTTTTCACTTCCAACAAACCAGAAATACTGGTCCGAGGCGCAAGTATTCTTATCCACAAACCCAACTTTACAGGATACAAACCATTTAGAACCATCACTAGTCACCGTTACATCTCTGAATATCTCTGCTATAGCTTAGCCAGTTTAACCCAGTAAGACTCTGTGCAAACACATCCAGGTTCCACTGATCTTCATATGAATAAGTCTCTTTAATGTTGTCTAGCTAGCTGCTTTTTTTCTTCCCAGTTTGTTGACTCCTTGACTGAAGGCGCAGACTGCTCTGTGGTCCCCCGACCAGATTTACTGTGATTATGCGAGCCACTGTTTGCTTTTCCCAGCCTACTTAGCTTCTTTTTTCTTTCATTAGGCCCGAGCAGCTAAGCGCTGCGAAGGCCTATTGTAATCGCAGGACCTCTTCTCTTTTTTTTTGCCCCTTAAAGCTTTTTGGGGTCTAAACATATCTGAAACTCACCAAACTTAACCCAAAATTGTCCCCCAACTAAAATTAATTATTAATTAATAATTATAATGCAATTGAAAATGGGCGTGGCCAAAGGGCTCAACAGTGCCCCCTAAACTGAGATAGGCCTACTAGTAAGTCCTAGAGATTTGAAATTTGTTATAGATAGATCCCTCCCTATCATGAAAAAAAAGTCTCTTGGGGGTGTGCCCTAAAACCAATAGGAAGTCGTCCATTTTGGGTCAAAGGGTCGTTTTTGGCAATTTTTTACTTTTGTACATGACAAACTTTGACAAACTCCTCCTAGAGATTTTGAGATATCAACTTCAAATTTGGTCAGTATGAAATTAAGGCATGGGGAATTAAAAGGTATCAAAATCTTGAGTCTTTGAGCATGCTGAAGGGGCGAGACTAGGCCACTAGGCCAACTAGACCTACTCACCAAAACATTTCAACAACTGCAACTTTCACATAGAAAGGCTGATTGAGACCAAACTTGGTTAGAGTGATCCCCTTTGGATACCCGACGATCAAATGTGGTCAAGTGCTTACATCATCAAAGCCACACCCCCTAAAAACAGGTAGTCACTTTTTTTGCTTGGAAAGGTCCCCCTCTGACCCAATCAATTTGGAAGTTTGTCAGAAGACAGATAATAAGTTGGTCTAACTTTGTTCGGAACACAGAGAGTGTACTGTGGAGGGTGTGGCTGTGGTGGTGTGGCAAAGTGAGATGCCACGCCGTGGCCATACGTTTAGCTCTAATTTCCACATATATCATCTCATCCGCACTATATTCAAATATGATTGATCTTAGTCCGGCCCCCAAATGATATCCAATGACATATTTGGAAATGTCAACCACAGGAATTGGGCCATTTTGGATTGAATTTACAATTTTGACTAGCTTTCATGTCTGAGCAAACTCCTCCTACAGCTTTTGACTTACAGACTTTAAAATCACTCAGTATACTCTCAAGGCAATGGGGATCAAAACCTTTTTGTTACATGAAAGGATGTGGGCGAGGCCAAGCCTCCCATAAAAGACGGAACTGTAATAACTTCAACACACAAGCTCGCAGCACCACCAAACTCTCTGTGTGTCATCTCAACACACATCATATTCACATGCTCAATTGATGACATCACTTTAGCCCCACCCACTTACAACAGGAAGTCACCTGTTTCTGTGGTGGATGTCCTTTTAGACTCTGACTCTTATAGGCACAGTGTGATCACACAGAACAAACTGATGTTGAATCCTACTGGGATCAGTTACTGTTGGCTGGACTGTGTGGTTCTGGCGGTGTGGCAAATTATTATATCTCGCCATTGGCATACGCTTGCCTCTAAATTACACATGCATGGTCCAATTTACTCCAAACTGAAGATGGTTGATCCTTGTCAACTTTGCTTTATCGCCCTCATACATCATCGGATGCACACCAGATTTTCCGTGCATAATCGTGGATGAATGTTGAACACTTTAGCATGGTCAATTGATGACATCACTAGCCCCGCTCACTGACAACCAAATGGTGGGTTTCTTAGGTTATTGACCTGCTTTGACAGTCTCCACAAGTTTTAAACTTTGTCTAAAAAGACAATTATTTTACATTTTTACAGCACAAAAGGAAGTCTTCATTTATTCCTCGCCACCAAACAGGAAGTGACCACAGCTTCTATTAGGAACGTCGAATTTTGTCCAAATTTTTAAGACTTCTTGCCAGAGCAAAACTCAATATGGTTGAAGGGGATGTGAAGGCCTGTTGAAGTTACTACCTTGTGGTGATGTGCAGGATCGAGTGGCGGGCACACAGATGGCGTGGAGGCGGCAATGCATGTGTCCTACAGTGGCTATACAGGCCGAGCGGCGCTGAGCTGCAAGGGCAGCCCAATGCTGCTTGCAGCTTAATTCATATTAATTCTGCCTTTCTATTTCCTTTCCTGCAGGGCTTTACTTCTAGCTTTCCTTTGCTAGCTCGGTGAAACACAGCATCGTTTTAAATCTCTGCTCAAATACAGATTTGTTAAATTATTGTAATTTTTGACCATCTTTGCCAATCCTTTCCAGTTTCAAAAATATTTTTAAAACATTAACTTTAAAATTCTGCCGTTAAACAAGTTGAGTTTTCCAGCAACATGGTGTCTGTGCTTAACCAGGGCAGGTGCTGGAGTTAGTTCCTATCTGCTTCTATGAAAATCCAGACAAGAACGGCTTTGGTTTTCTACAGCCAGAGAACCAGCTTGATGCCATGTGATTATTTACAAGGAAAGTCTCTTCCAGTGAATGTTTTACACTCTTTCTATTGTTTTTTTTTTATTTTTGTGGAGGATCACAGTGCAGCAAAACTGTTTAACTACATTTATTGCTTTAGTTATTTCATTATCCCTCGCAAATTAGATACTGTTTTAAATAATAGTGTTTGTGAACAATCTGGAAAAAGATATGGGTTCATCAGCTGTGACAGCCCTCCATCCATCCATCCATCCATCCATCCATCCATCCTTTGTCTTCAGCAAAGGTCAAAGAGCCAACGTCTTAAGGAGGGAAACTCCAGGAGACTGTCCAGCTCATTCTGGGGGATTCAAAAGTGTTCCCAGGGAGGAGAGGGTATGTAGTCCCTCCAGTAAGTTCTGGGACTGCTACAGGGTCTGCTCCCAGTGTGATGTGCCTTGAAGACCTCCAACGGGAGGCTCCCAGCAACCATCTGAGCAACCTCAACTGAATGCTTTCGATGTGTAGGAGCAGGGGCTCTAGTCTTAGCTCATCCAGGATAACAGGGTTCACCTTGAAAGCTGAGCCTGCTTACCCTTTGGACAAAGCTCATTTTAGCCTGTAGCAGGGATCTTGTTCTTTTCGTGTCCATGTCTAACTATAAGCTTTATCAAAAAGGAAAGTTTTAAGCCTAGCTTTAAAAGTAGACAGGGTGTCTGCTTCACGGACTGAAACTGGGAGCTGTTTCCACAGGAGAGGAGCCTGATAACTAAAGGATCTGCCTCCCATTCTACTTCTAGAGACTCTAGGAACCACCAGTAAACCTACAGTCTGAGAACGAAGTGCTCTGTTAGGAACGTGTGGAACAATCAGATCTCTGATATATGATGGAGCTAAATCATTAAGGGCTTTATATGTGAGGAGAAGAATTTTAAATTCTATTCTGGATTTAACAGGGAGCCAATGAAGGGAAGCTAAAATAGGAGAAACATGATCTCTCTCTTTAATTTCCATCAGAACCTTTGCTGCAGCATTTTGAATCAGCTGAAGGCTTTTAACTGCATTTTGTGGACATCCTGATAGTAAAGAATTACAATAGTCCAGCCTTGAAGTAACAAACGCATGGACTAGTTTTTCAGTGTCACTCCTGGATAGGATATTTCTAATTTTGGCAATGTTCCGGAGGTGAAAGAAGGAAATCCTAGAAACCTGTTTAATATGGGATTTAAATGACATTTCCTGGTCAAAAATAACACCAAGGTTTTTTACTTTATAACCAGAGGTCAATTTAATGCCGTTCACATCAATTGATTGACTAAGCAGTTTCATTTTCAAAGATTCTGGTCCAAAGATGATAACTTCTGTTTTGTCTGAATTTAGAAGCAGAAAATGTAGTGTCATTTAAATTTTTATGTCTTCTAGACATGCCTGTAGTCTATCTAACCAGTTGGGCTCGTAAGGATTTATAGATAAATAAAGCTGAGTATCATAAGCATAACAGTGAAAATTTATCCCATGCTGCCTTATAATTTTTCCTATTGGAAGCATATATATAGTAAAGATAATTGGCCCAACTACTGAACCCTGTGGTACTCCACAATTAACCCTGGAGTTTGAAGATGGTTTATCATTTACATGATCAACTTGGAATCTGTCAGACAAATAAGATTTAAACAAATCCGGTGCTGTTCCCCTGACCTTTACTGCACGTTCCAGCTTTTTCTAAGAGAATATTGTGATCAACTAAATCAAGTGCAGCACTGAGTCCAAGCCCATTATCTGAGGCCATAAGAATATCATTAGTGACTTTCAGCAGAGCTGTTTCAGTGCTATGATGAGCTCTGAAGCCTGACTGAAACTCTTCAAACAGATCATTGCTGTGTAAATGCTCACACATTTGATAAGCAACTATTTTCTCAAGAAATTTAGATAAAAACAGAAGATTGAATATAGGTCTGTCATTTATAAAATCATCTTGATCAAGCGAAGGTTTCTTAAGTAAAAGTTTAATTACAGCTACCTTAAAAGCCTGTGATACATATCCATTTACTAAGGATAGATTAATCATATCTAGAAAGGGGCTGGTAATCAGAGGGAACACTTCCTTCAATAGTTTGTTTGGGATTGGGTCTAACATACAAATTGAAGATTTAGATGAAGCTAATATTTTTGATAACTCAGGAAGCTTCAGAGGATCAAAACAGTCCAAACACAGATCAGGTTCTACAGTTACTTCCAACGTTGACTCGCTTACTAAGGATGAAGTTATCATCTTTGGGAGTATGCCAATGATCTTATTCTCAATTGAATCAATATTATTTAATAAGAATCCCATAGAGTCATTACTGCTGAGAGCTGAGGGAATGGATGGCTCAACAGAGCTATGACTCTATGTAAGTTTAGCAACTGTACTAAAAAGAAACCTAGGTTTATTCATATTCTCTTCTATTAATGATGAGAAATAAGCTGTTCTAGCTTGGCAAAGTGTCTTTTTATACAGCAGTAGGCTATTTTTCCAGATTATCGTTGCGTTACAGTCACATGGCCTTTTACACGTTATTACCACCTTTCCGACCTGGTGTTGGTTAAGGAATTTAATCTGATGCTGCTGAGTAAACCCCTGCATTCAGTTTCTAATACAGTGGACTTCTAACTGCTTATTTCCATCCACTTACAGGTCTTTATCTAAACTGGTTTGTGGCTAGGCACCATCAACTGCTGCTGGTGTCACTGTCTGTGTCTTGGCTGTCCATTTATTTTTTTAATGTAGAAAGGTGCATGCCTTGCATGATCTGTTATCTCCCAGCAATTTGCCCGCGGACACACACAGACAAGCATAAATGCCCTATAAACAGCACACACTGCTGGGCTCCTATTTAAAAGGCCCGAATAGTGAGGTTGGGGGTGGGTCCACAGAAGTCCATTTACAGTACGGGTCAGTACATCTGAAAGGCTTTACTACTGCAGCCAAATTCTTTGTCACCCCCATTCACAACTTGTTATGTAGACTGCAGGCTGCACAAAGGGAATTGGCAATATATTGTCCGGGCCCAGATATTTTCACTGCGCTCCATTAAAGTCCTCTTTTCCTCCTCCATTACTGGGCAGTTCCCACAGAGCAAGGGGTCACACAAACTATGAACAGGTACTTAGATACTCAGACAAAGGCAGACGGAAAGAAAAGGAGCACAATGGAAGTAGCTTTGTGTTTTTACTTCTGTAATGTCTATTTTTGACAAACGAGCATAAGAGGCCACAGCAACGCTAGTTTAGAGCTATTTGTTAAACAATTTTAGCTAAATCTCTTCACATTCAAGCAAAACTGAGAAGTAGAATAATACAAGTGGGCAACTACAGGTTTGCATTGTGGCAGTGCATTCACGCCTCACATGAAGCTCGTTGCTGTGTAAACTATCTCAAGGTGCGATAATTGAAGCAGGGTTAGACTGAGGTCAGCTGAATACTTTCACGGCTTAATGATAGCGATGGTTACTCGGGAGGGCCGCTCGGCAATGTCCAGCATTTCCACACTAAGGCAGGTCAGATTGGAGGACTATCTAATCTACAGAGGTGTGATGAAATTAGTCAAACGTTTTGCTGTGGGAAAATAGAACATGGCAGAAGACTTTCTTAAGATTAAACATTTATATTTACACAAATCGGTATTTTGAACAAAGAAAGTTCAGTCTCAGGGTGAGAAGTTGAGCTGGTGCCATCAGCATCAAATCCTACAGAATAATAACGTTTAAAATATATTATTTGAATGCTTAAGCAATTTTTGCTGATTTTGATGCAGTGAGGGGAGTGACATGCATCACTCACATCCTCCAGCATTATGTATGGAGATTCAAAGTACCACAAATTTATAAAAGAAAATACACTATTGGATAAATCATCAAATGATAAAATAAATGGGTCAAAAAACAATTGAAAAGAAAAATTGTCTATTACATGTCAACTCGTTTATCTATCCATCCATCCATTCATCCATCGTCAAGGGCCATGTGTGTTGGTGGGCTGCTCCACCGTGCAGCTCACATAAATTTAATAATTAATTTAATGCACAGTTAAATATGTCTTTATTTCTTTAATTATTTAAAGGTGATGCATCATGAAATTATGTTATCTTTCTACTTCACCCAGCAAAGTCAGTGGGTGGGGCTAACACCAATTGGTCCGAAGAGGACTTACTGGTCAGTTTAAGTCCATTCTAATGTCAGCTCCATTACTGTACTTCATGACATAAAATGTGCGATCTGTACCTGCCACAAGCACGCACCACATTATCGCCCCTATGAGGCTACAGTGAAGTTGTATTTATTTAAGCGCAAGGTTCCGGTTCAACTGGGATGAAAACAGTATGAATGAGGGTGTGTGTTTGTTGATAAGGTCCAAGTGGTTTGCATTCAGGGATACGTGTCGGTATGTTAAAGCCTTAGCCAATCAAATGTGAGGTTCTTTTTCATGAGCCATGGTAGTAATGTCAATTATTTCAGGATGGACCACAGCCAAGGAACCACAAATTTTTTTAACAATTTATTGATTAAAAATTCTTAATAATTATGCATTTTAATTCATTTATTCAATAAAATATTTAATGAATACATTATTTAAAAAATATATATTTTTTAATAATTGTGGATATGTTCATTTGTTTAATAATAATAATTTAATTAATTATTTAAAAAAATGTCACTTTGGTGCCTCGGAACTCTTTATTGGTGTCATCAATGGACTAGTGCAGAAGGTGATGGTCCTCAAACAGCTCCTGTAGCCATGAACCGTGAGACTGACAGCAGGAATGGACTCAGAAACTATGTTCTCCAAATAGCAGGTTGAGGAATGCCAGTGACTGAAGAGTCCTTGGAGCTGTTGATGGACAGGCTATGATGTGATGCATTCCCCCCCCCCACGGATCTCTGTCCGTGTGAGGCTTCTCACTCAGTTGCAACACCCAGTCACATTGTTAGTGTGCATCGACATCGGTTTCATGTTGGAACATTAAATAGGTTTGTGTATTCAGGGTCTTGGCTTTGGATGTGGAGTCACATTTCTCCTCATTACCTGAAATAGATCCGCCTAATGGGATCTGCTTAACCTGAGTTTGAAGCCAAGAACGCAGTAAAAACGATGGTAACAGCTGTGAAGCAACTCCAGAGTCATTAGATTTACGGTAAAATTTGTGCTGCTGAGGAGATTCGCATCAGATTGCTTCTTTATAGAGAAAGAAGGAAATACTTTTAATGTTTCTGTTTTCACAAGTTTAGGTGGAGACGTTTCTCTGCTCTCTGGTTCTGTGCTGTATCCTGTCATTGTAAACATGGGCATGCAGCCCCTTAGATAACACAGGTGTGGTCAGAAGATTGTTTCTCGGCTCACTCAGACAGGCAGAATTGAGCCTTCATGTTAATAAATCAACTTTGCCTTATTTTAGGTTTGACATTTGTCTGCTGGAAGTGGGGGTCTCACACAGATGGGAGGTAAAATGTTTCCCATGGTTGAATAATCAGACTGTCTGGTTGAGCCCTGCAACTCAATACTGATTAAAGAGCCTCGCAAAAATATTCATATCACATGACCTTTTACATGTCAATGTACAGCCACACACTTCAGTGTATTCTATTAAGTTTTATGTGATAGACCAAAACAAAGTATAGCATAGTTGAGAATTAAATAGTGGTGGCAGCATTATGCTGTGGGGATATTTTTCTGCAGCAGGGACAGGGAAGCTATTAACTTTAAACGTATGACCAGAGTTACGATGAAATAGTTTAGATCAAAATTTATTTTTGGTGGAATGGCCTCGTGTGGACTCAGGGAGCTTTCATTAAAATGCAAGCCACACTTTTCAGATTGGTTTTTTTGGAAAAGCAGTTTGAACCCTTGTATCATTTTCCTTCCACTTCACAATTATGCAATACCTTTTGTTGGTCTAGTGCACAAAAGTCCAATAAAAGACATTGAAGTCCATGGGGTACATTTATGTTTGCTAGGCACTGTATGCTGAGCAATTGTTGTAAATGATATAAAACACAGATTAATTTAAAATGCAAAAGCTTGTGAGGTTATGGAATATTTTATAAATACTTATTTCTTTATTTCAGTATACAAAATAACAGTATATACACCCACACAAAAGTGGTTTACAAAATCCATGAGTTAAGCTCATATGCTCTGAAAAATAGAATATATTTTGATCTGCCTGCATGTCAAACAAAATTGAGATAATGCACCGTTTCACAAAGTTCTTTGATTTCTTCTCTCATTCTGCAGGGAATGTCATGGTCCACACAGGGCACCTGATGAGTCCCAGGCATCAACCACACACATGTTCTGTAATTGAAAAGCACATGAGGTTTTCCTTTGCGTTCCTCTTTCCTCTGTGGTCCACTGCTCCAGAGGAAAAAAATGTTGATAGTACCTAAAAAAATGAGGATCCATGAGAGCCCTTTAATATCCAGGGAAGGATGCCAAGCATAATCAGGAGAATCCTCCAGCATAAAATCCAATATTATTTCTTTTTATTAGAGATATGTTTAAACTGGCGCTCTGTATCCCTGTCGTGGGGCAGGGGGTTATAATCATTAACATGACAGAGGATAATAACTAGAAGGACGGTGGTCTTCACATGAACTGGCTTGCCCTGTTGCCACGCTTTTCCCATCAACGTTTGTTCAGGAAGAAACCCCGAAGCCCAGCTGAAGGTTTGGAGATGCAATATGATACGGATACTGCACAAGAATATACCAATTCTTGTTGAGATATGCATGCTAAAGCTGAAGACAGAAGTAAGCCTTCTTGATACTGTAGTGCTTTGGTTAATCTGTAGCCTTGTGGGGGCTTGGTACGAGGCCGAGGGGCCGCCGGTGGAGCAGCAATCACTTGCAGACGTATCTCTCTACGATCCGCTCGCATTTTTTGCAGGTTACATAGCAGCACCAGTGGTACTTGCAGTGGCAGCGCTCGACTAGCTTCTCAGTGTAGGGGTTGTAGCCACGGCCGCAGCACATCAGGTCGCAGCTGTCACTGCCGACGGATGTTTTGTTGCACTGCCTGCAAAAAGCAGAAGACTTCCCTTCAGCATCTCTTTTAGAATAAAACATTTTCACATGTTAAATAGCAAAAATAAAAATAAAAATGATGGTTGCATGTTTTCAGAACTATTGTTCCAATAGAATACACTATGTAAAGGCAGATGATTTTATTTCAAGGCCGCTTAACGTGTTAAACAGTAATCCTCATGGGTCAGTCCTTGGCTTGCTGCTTTACAGGATCAATCTATCTGAAACGCTCCAATACTAATGTTCATCTCCCTGCTGATGATACAGCCATCTTAAGTTCTGGCAGCACACAAGACAAGGCATTCACTAAGATACAAAATGCTTTCAGTATTGTTCAAAATTCATTCTCTGACTTTAAATGTGCTTTGACTGCAGACAAATCCAAACTCATGTTATTTACAAATTAAAGATTAAAGTCAACATTTTGCTGACCGTACAATCACCTTGGTATTCTTACTGATGAAGGTCTCAGGTTTAAACTGCACATATAGCAGTTAGTGTAGAAACGTCCATTTAAACTGCCCTTTTATTTTGAGAATTAGTCCTGTTTTTATATTGAGGCCAGGCAGGTATTTTTGATGCAGCTTATTTGAGGATGCACATGCATGCTTCCTCTCAGTCTCTGCATGTTCGACTCAGTCAGTCTCTGCTAGATTTATAAGAAACTCTTATGACTGTTTTCCACATGAGAGGGTGGGCTGGTCTCCCCTGTCCACCAGAAGACTACATCACAGGTTTATCCTGATTTATTTTTTCCTACATACCTGCTTAGCTCTATCAACCAACAGACTGTGGGATATTATCCTCTTTCTTCTCAGAACCCTTTTTATTTGTTTGTTTGAAGATATTTTTTCGGCACTAGTGGCCTTTATTTTTGACAGTAGGCAGACAGGAAAGAGGGGTAGAGAGAGGGGGAGACATTTGGCAAATGTCGCCAGGTCCGGGACTCGAACCCGGGACAGCCGCTTCGAGGACTGTAGCCTCTGCATATGGTCGGGCGCTTAACCCCTACACCATCATCGCCACGCCAGAACCTTTTTTAAAGGACTTGGAAATAAGTACATCTTGGCCAAGACCCTCTTGTAAAAGATTTTTCTATCTCACTAAGTGGTAAAATAAAAGTGAAATCACTACAAATAAATAAAATCGTTATCAACACATTTAATTACACCTTCATTCTAAAACCCTCTGCACCCTCTCGCAGCCCCTCCAGAGTCTTCAATAATCTTCTGGAAGGTTGTGACCGACCATCGGGTCTAACCTTTTGTGCACTCTTTATTCCAAACATTTTTTCTTCCATT
Source organism: Crenichthys baileyi (assembly GCA_036173005.1). Lineage (NCBI taxonomy): Eukaryota > Metazoa > Chordata > Actinopteri > Cyprinodontiformes > Goodeidae > Crenichthys > Crenichthys baileyi. The sequence continues at coordinate 39,496 of JAHHUM010001845.1, read as the reverse complement.
TTGTTGTCTTTAAGCAAAGGCTCCTTCGGCGCCTCTCATTCCAGAGGCCCGGGGCATCCTGAATGAGCAAAGAATAGTCCTGTCATAAATCAAACTGAATACACCAGGCAGCCCTCCCTTTCTTTGGCTCGCCCCTCCGTACGTAACTGTTTGGTTTTATGGTGGCGGGGTGTTAATGACCAGGGGGGTGAAAGACCCTCTAAACTAATGACCGCTGAACGAGGAGGTGGGATGGAGAGTGTTGGGTTTATTACATCAGGGGGGAGCTAGCAGACCCCCACACAGTCACGTTAGTCAGGAGTCAGAGAACAAAAAGCCCAGCTGATTGTTCACATCTGCAGGGTTAGGCAAAAACACCCTGATTTAACTTAGCATTAAAATACAATGTCTTGCCAGGACATGCCAATGCACCAAGTGATCGGATTCCACCTGTCGGGAAATGCTGGTACACACAAATATAAAATCATAAATATTTTTTATAAAGAAAAGGTTTTTACAAACAAATCTGTAAAGAAAACTTTTCAAAAACTTTTCTCACTTAAATATGGATGAATGGCCTCAAGTACGTCGCTGTCACACACATTGTCACACTGAAAGTTTTTTTTGTTTATCAATAATAATGGTTGACATACACAGTCTAAGAAAAAATGCCATTTTCAAACAATAATTTAATTTAATTTAATAAGGAAAAAAGCTATCCAAATCAACCTGGCCATGAGAAACAAACAATCACCTGTGATTAACCACGTTTTTTGGAAAGCAAGTTCAGTTTGACTAGCCATGCCAGGTCTAGTTATCGCCGGACCAGCAGAATCCAGAACTCACTCAAACAGAACCTGTCTGACAACATGACGTAGGCTATAAGAGCGAAAAAAGCAACACATCATGCCCAGTCTAAAGAAATTCAAGAAGAGGTGGGAAACAAAGTGTCTGCAAAGGGTTGTAAAGCCATTTCTAAGGCTAAAGTTATACCTCTGAATAAAACTGGGAACAAATATCTCTTTACAAACCACAAACTTGTCTCATTACTACCTCCGTTCTACGAACCTCTAGAAAATCTCTCGAATAACCCGCTGGATAAATTCACTGACAAACACAAATTCATCACAGAAAGTTTCAGAGTTTACCAATCAATTACTTGATAAAAGGAATTACCAACTCAATAAAACCAAAAACAGTACTGAGTTGGAATATTCCTAGACCTAAGGAAAGCATTCGACACCATAAATCACAAAATTGTAGTTAATAGACTTGAGGCACTGCTGAACTGGGTGACGAGTTAACTTTGTGACAGTTTGTCGAGATGGGTGATTACTGTTCTTCATGTTTGGACATTACTTGTGGCATCCCCCCAAGGGTCAGTATTGGGTTCTAAGTTGTTTACTTTGCACAATAATGATTTGTTTAAGGTCTCAGAATCACTGAAGTGTGTGTTATTTGAGGATGATACAGACATGTTTTGTCCAGGTGATAACTTGCATTAGTGAGTTCACAGGAACAGATAGGAAAAAAATGGTTTGATAGAAATAAATTGTCAATAAAATTGAGAAAAACAAAGTCCACTCTTTGTAGGACTAAATTACAATTACAAGTTCATTTAGATGGGTTTGAAATTGAAAAGGTGAATGAAATTAATTTTCTGGGAGTAGTAATCGATGAACAAATATGCTGTAAAGCTTCAATTAGACATGTGCTCACCAAAGTGTTAAGGTGGGTTGCAATGCTGAATAAAGCCAAACCGGTTCTAGATTACAAATCACTTCATATTCTTTATTATACTGTTCAATAGTTCTTCCATATTTAAATAACTGCAGTGGGACAATATTCATAAAAGTGTAGTGCAACCACTATTCATTCTGCAAAATAATGAATATTATTTAAAGGTATTATTTAAGGCTACATAATAATTTTACATTAAGGAATGTTGATGCAACTCGTAAAAGTTTTTGTATTTCCATCTGCGGAGAAAAACTATGGAACAGTCTGGATGTGAACTCAAGGAGTGTCCAAACATAAAACAGTTCAAAAAGAGACATAAAAACACAATTTTTAAAAGATATGGGGATGGAGAATGTGTCTGATTATTTGTTGCTAATTACAGATAAATACACTGCTCAAGAAAATTAAAGGAACCCTTTAAAACCACCAGGCCCCACATTCACAAAGATTCTCAGAGTCTTCTCAGAGAGCTCCTATCTTAGCCTGGCAAGGACTCGTAGGTTAAGAGTGATTCACTTCGCTGCTCAGAGTGACTCTGAGTGACGAGACGGCAGAAATACCTATCTTAGTGAGGAGCTGTGGTTGACCCCGTTGCTAGGTGTGAGGCTGTCTTCTAAGAGCTGTGATTGGTTGTTGCAATAAATAAAATAAATAAAACAAAAGTGCTCCTAGTAATCAACGTAGAGAAATTAACCGATGATAGAATTTAAACTGGATTCAGAAATGTGTAAATCATGATGATAAAACTAAGCACAATAAATGAATTGTCACACAGCATCAACATGTTTGAACATAGCTTATATACACGCTCATCGTTATTTTAATTTGCTTATTATTATGTTTACTCGCCATGCTGGTCGTTTTCATACTGCATCTATTTCATATTAATATTAAAAAATTCAGCATTTTCTCTGATCTCCTTCTTGTATAATGAGGTTTAGTTTAGTAAAATGACCAAAACTAAATGGAGAAAAAAATTTGGAGAAAATCAAACTGGACAGAGGAGCAGAGCCTGCTGGTAGAGGAGAAGAGAGGAGTGTTGAAAGGTTGGTTTTGGTCCTGGTATGACGGCGCAAACAAAGGCGTTCCCAGCAGATCGATGCATCGTTCCCTCTGCTTTCAGCACCAGCCTGGAATGTGAGCAGCTCTGGTACCTGCTGCAATCAGAAGCTAGAGAGGAGACAGCAGCACACCAGAGAACTTCTCCACAGCCAGATGGGTGTTGTAGATGACCATTTAGGCTTAGACTGCTGACATAATCATGTACAATACAGCAAATACTTCTTCATCTCATTCACATCTTCCTTCTATTTATATAGAGTTTAGATTATTGTACTGTATCTTGTCTAGAGTTGTATTTATGTATATTTATGGGTATATTTTTGAGTTTTTCCAATTTTTTCCGAATTTATTTTCTGAAAGCATTTTACTGTCCATAAATAGTCAAATAATTCTGAACTATATTGTTTGTAATTTTGTTCACTTTTTAATTCATGGTAATGTATTGTTGTTTCTATTATTTATTTATCCTTCCTAATATTTCCTTACTAGAGGTGCACCTTTAACCTGTCCTGCTGCTAAAACTATTTATTTTCCCCCAAGGAGGATGAGGTTAATCTTATCTCTATATCAATAATTGTATGATTGTCATAGAAGTTAATGTGTTCATTTACTCGAATGTTTAGAAGGTGGATCGCAGCTCGGTCGAGCTGGTAGTGCCTTATTAATTCACTGTTCATTGTTCAGAGAACATCTCTCCGTTCTCTCTGTCATTCCGCCATCTTGCCTGCTTAAAACACTCTTAAGCTTACTAAAAATCCTTCTCACTACTCTTAACATTTCCTCACCTTAAGGCCTAAGGTGCTTCATGAATAACTATTATCTTACCGAGGGAAAATTCTAAGAATAATCTTAGATATCTTGTCATTTTTCTTAAAAAATACATCACTATAAGCTACTTTTAGACTTAGGATTCTTTGTGAATACGGGCCCAGATCTCAATTGGACAAAATAAATCATACTGGTATGGAGTGAGTAATGTGTTAGGAACAAAAGGCACCCACATTGTTTGATCAAAATGAAACTTATCAACCCACAGAGAGCTTAATCTGAAGTCATTGAGGAATTAATGATGAAAAACTGATGTAGCAGGCAACAATTTGCCGAAATGTCATTACAGAAACTGAAACGGTTCTTAGTAGTTTGTATGCCCCCCACTCGCATGAGCTCAGAGTGAACCTGCTCTCATCTGTGAGAACAACAGGGAGCCAGTACCGAACCCGCCAATTCTGATCTTTAATAAAAAATGCCAGCTTCACGGTGCCAGGCAGTGAGCACAGGGCCTACTAGAAGACGTCGGGCTCTCAGGCCACCCTCGTGAAGTCTGTTTCTGATGGTTTGGTCAGAGAGACATTCACACCAGTAGCCCGCTGGAGGTAGGGCTCTGGCAGTACCCATCCTGTTCCGCCTTGTAAAAAGGAGCATTATCATTAAAGATAACATTTTAGCTCAAGACAATCAGAGAGTCATATGGGCTCATGCCCAGCAGTCAACAAGCTAAATATCAGCCAATAATGCTGTGAGGCCTATAGTGCAGACACTTATGGGTCTAAAGCATAATGTTAAAACTGTGTTTCTGTTGTGTTATCACCATGCAGAACATGCTCTGAGCGGTAAAAGTGTCCTTGATGTTAATCCTGTCCTCTGCTAATCTGTGATAAGTGGCACAAGACTGAAGGACACATGATTTAACAGTCATGGGATCTAAGACGTTTCTAACAAAAACAAATCTGTTCACTGCTCAGATGGCCTGACACGGCAACAATACTGTACCGGTTCATACTGAGGTATACTAACATTCACTGTAAAGCCTATTACAAGCAAACAAACATCGATGCTGCCAAAATCAGGACATTTCGCCTCCATCTTGTTGTTTGTAATTCTCTGCAACACATATGTTAAATTTATTGATTTCAATGAATGCTGCAGATTTTTATGGGTTCTCTGCTATCTGCTTTCCTCTCTAAAATAGAGCCCTGATGAGAACGGTGTAGGTCCACCTTTATCTTGGACCCCCAGCGACTATATTACTGTTTCTGTGACCCACTCAGGCCATTATCAGCTTGGAGGCCCACAATGCTAAGAATAACTACATTTGTAATTGTTTTAGATAACAACACAAGCATTCCATTCACAGTGGCCCTTTCAGCGCCACATGCTGAGACAGGGCCACAGACAGCACGCTCTCAGGGGCCACCGCTTTTTATCAGCCAGCCTGGAAAATAAACGGAGCCAAAAGGCACGGCGGCACGTTGCTGGAGCTAACTTCCTGGATGAGCAGACATACAGGAACGGTCATTTCCTCTTTGGCTGGTGTTGATTTCACGCTTACAATTCTAACCCAGAACAACTCGGACCCATCGGGGCTCGGATGTACTTTCCTTTTCACCTCAAACATCGAAAGATATTGTTTTTGTGCATTTATCTTGGGAACGTGTCAGTTCACACACCTGTTGATAGTGTCATTCTGGGTGAGCTGGAAACAAACGTTATAAACGTTGACTCATATGTGACAGACTGACTCTTTGGTCTGATAGGTGGTGATACAGTTTTCTTTGAATGAAATAAGTTTAACTGATTTATGATTTAGAACAAAAGATTGAGAAATACACTTTAAGCTATCTTCATTCGTCTAGTGATTGAACAACAGAAATAATGGTAGATAACAGCAAATCTCCATGTACACCGATCACAACATTCTAGTTTGCACATTGTTATCCCAGAAGGACTTAAAGGACCCTCCCAGACTTGTTAAGCGGTACCTCACACTTAACTAATAGTTGAAAGCATGAATTGTCTTTAGCTGGGGCTAACTTCACGTTAGGCATGAGCTGTTTAAAATCCGCACCGCCGCATTTCTGCCATGAGACCAGATTTTTTTTCCCAAAGAAATTGTATTTCCCTGTGTCAACGTTTCCTCTTTAGAGTCCAAAACGGAGCCATTATATCAGCAGACAGCGAGAGGCAACTCTACTGCAGAGGTGCCGACCCAGTTATCCCTCAGTTAGCTGAAGCAGCGAGTCTCTAATCGTGGAATTATTTTAAGGACCGTAATAAAAATACAACCACTAGTTTTGTCAAACATGTTAGATTTTTCCGAGACAAACTTCCATATACTGTATCTTGGACTTTATTGTTTTTAAGGCGAGAGAGGAGAGGAGACAGCTGCGGTCGTGAATAAATTCCGAGGTTTTAGCTATAAAGGTGATAATTTTACAGCATTTACACTGTAAAACTGTACTATAATCAGCAGGAGGAACTTCGTAATATTTAATAAATAAAACCAGAGAGACGTGTCCTAAAGAAACAACCCACACACAGTGCAGCAGCGCCTTATTTCTTAAAAATCTGACTTTGATCCCGGGGGCTCGTGGTTGTTTTTGTGTCTCAGAACACAGACCGCTTATAATCCTAAAATATTACTTCTTCTTTCTCCGAAGACAGCTTTAATCAGGCGCTGATGATTTAAAATCCATTACGGTTAAAGTTAACAGAAAATATGAGCTTTACAGACTACTTCAAAGTGATATGACAACATTATAATTTGGGAAAGATGTAATAAACTAGAAATGCTTAGAAGTCTCCGTCCATAAAACTCCAAACGTTCCTGGTAAATAAAACGTTACTACCTCCCATCCAGCCAGTTTCTTGGCTAAATTTCTCCCCGGGTGAATGTGGTGGAAAAAACAGAGGGCCAAAAATGACCCCCGATAACTACCCTGGTTCATGGACAAGGTTCCTGTCGTGGAAACATGCCTTTAAATTTTCAACCTCAAATGGAGATGATGGAGAAAAGTGCTGAAGTGACCAGAGTTTTATCTCCATCTCTAAGGACCAGTGAGTAGGGGCACTACTTGTCAGCTGGCTGAAAGAAATATTTCCCATCAGGAAAAGCTGCCTGATATCTGCCAAGCAGCTTGACTCAAGCAGTTAGCCCTACTAATTAACTAAACTACATCAGCCAGTTACATTTGTGCTACTCAATAAACGAGCAGAACAGCAAGAAGCTAGAATATTCTGCACAATAAGAATGTTTCTTTGGGAATGGATCGTAAATTTAGCAAATGGTTATTTAATATTTCTGGTATGGCATCAACATCAAAATGATAATACATAAAAGTTCTACTAACATATTATTTATATCTTGCAGCAATAATTGCTGCAAGATATGCCTTTGAATAATTGTTATTTTTATGTTCAAAACAAAAGTCTTCGGGTGCAGCACTGGTGGTGTAGGGGGTTAAGTGCGTGACCCATTTACGGAGGCCTTGGTCCTCGACCCAGCTGTCCTGGGTTCGAGTCCCAGCCCTGGCGGCATTTGCTGCATGTCTTTCCTGTATATCTACTGTCAAAAAATACTCGGAAAAATAAAGGCCACTATTGCCGCAAAAAAAAAATCTTAAAAAATAACCAATTAAAACCTTTAGAACACACTTAACATTCTTGGGTAAATCGGACAATATTTTTAGCCCAGTTTATGATGCTGAGAGAGTGACTCATGCCTCCTTCCAACCTTAGAAACACTGAGTAAATATACAGTATATGGAAGGCCATTTTAGAATGACACAGACATCAAGCTCAACTTGCCAAGGAGTTCAGATGCTGCTCTTACCTGTCCTGCGTGCCAACAGAACCAAGTTTTTCATTCTTGGTGCAGAAATCCGGGGAGCTGTGCAAATAGATCATTTCATTCTCCCGCAGAGGCCTGATATCAATGTCTTTGGGTACCAGATGCTTGCGTGTGCCCATGGCCCGGTAAACCACCTTGGTCGCAGACAGGTACTTGGATTTCAGGTCCATTGCAATCTCCCTGAGGTCTTGGAGGCCTTTCCAGCAGGTCCTTGTGGAGCAGGATCCAGAAACACCATGGCATTTACACTTCATCACCAGCGCCTGTTTCAGCGCCTAAACATCAACAAATCTGGATTAACTCACCACATATAGAAGAATACTTGAACAGAACTCATCTTCTAACAACCATGTACCTGTCTTCCAACTTCGCTGTTGTGAAGTTGCATCAGTTTGTTCGCATTGGAACCAGAGCGCTTTATCTTCATGGGAGCGTCTGAAAACTTGGTGCCCACGTATAAGCCGTAGTTAAGGTTGTCGGCACAGCCGCCCCAGCGGTGGCCAGGCTCTGGGATTTCTGCAGGGATGGGGCCACAGGAACACCCCCGTAAATCCCCAGAGGTGCAAGCTTGGGCAATGCTGTGGCTGATGGCGGCTGCTGACAGCGCGTACATGAACGCAGCTTCCCTTGTTCCTGAGAGAGATCCGAACATTAGGAACATGTAGAGGGACACGGAAGAGGTACAAAAGTCATCATACTCCTGGAACTTTTTCACATTTTACTTTATAACCACAGACTTCATTGTATTTTATTGGAAATTTATGTGGCAGACCAAAACATACAAGTGTGGTGCATATGTGCATTCAAACTCCTTTACTCTGACACCCCTAAATAAAATCCACTGCCTTCAGAAAACACCTAACTGGTAAATAGAGTCGATGTGTGTTTTAATTTAACCTAAATTCAGCGTTTCTGTGAAGGCCTCAGAGGTTTGTTAGAGAAGATTAGTAACCAAAAAGCACCATGAAGACCAAGGAACACAGCAGACAGGTCAGAGATAAAGTTGATGAGATATTTAAAGCAGGATTAGGTTATAAAACAATGTCCAGAGAAAGCTCTCTGGTTAGACGAGACAAAAACTGAGCATTTAGGCCTAAATGCAAAATCTTCTGTGTGGCAGAAAACTAACAATGCATATTGCCTGAATAAACCATCCCCACTGTGCTGGCAGCATCATGCTGTGGGGTCGCTTTGCTGCAGCAGAGAGAGGGAAGCTGATCAGAGTTGATTGGAAGATGGATGAAGCTACATGCAGGACAATCCAGAAGGAAAACCTGTTAGAGGGTGAAAACTTGTGATGGGGGTGAAGGTGAAACTTTCAGCAGGACAACAACCCTACACATACAGTAAGAGCTACAATGAAATAGTTTAGTTCAAAGCGCATCCATGTGTTCCAATAACCCCATTAAAGTCCAGACCTAAATCCAAGTGAAAATCTGTGGCGAGGCTAGAAAATAACTGTTTTCAGACTCCATCCAACTTGCCAGAGCTTGTTGCACAGAAGAATGGGCAGAAAATGATGTTCCTAGATGTGCAAAGTTATTAGAGACATACCCTAAAAGACTTGCAGCTGTAATTGCAACGAAAGGTGGTTTAACAGCGTGTTGACTTGAGGCTTGGGGGCAGGGTGTAAAGTCAAATGCACGCCGCACTTTTCAGATTTTAGTTCGTAAAGAATGTTGAAACCAGGATACTTCCATTAAAGGCATAATTTTTTTTTTAAATCTTTGTTTAGATTCAGTGGTCACAGTCAATTTATTTAAATATGCTTTAATGAAAATACACAAGAAAATAATACAAATAATTCTTGTGATTTCGTTTTTTAAACCTCCTCTGCTTCTTATTCAGCCTCTCTGTTGTTCATTCTTTCTTTTCTTCTCTGCTTTCGTTAGTCTTGTTAAAAAAAAGAAACCTGAATACATAAAAAGTGTCCTTTGACCATCGGCTCTCATGCATTAACGCAGAGTGACGTGATTGGCAGTGATGCGCACATACAGCGAACACATACGACAAAACATGAGAGCAATCGGAGGTACAGGAAGAAATCAAGTATCCGCCCGTGGGCTGGTTAGATCAAAGCCAGGCTCGGACAGCGATGAGCCATTTCCTGTCCGGGGCAGACTGCTCATTTAGCCCAAGGCAGCCAGGTCCTGTTGAAAGAGTGCTGCACCCCTTTCCTATTCCCAGCACGCCATCCCTGGAACTACCACTGGCTGTTTCAAGGTTCTGTTGGCAATGGAAACAGTTGGATCAAACTGCAGTCTACGCAGGCATGCAGCCTGAGAAAGCTCTGGATTTCAGACATACCAAACCAAATTACTACACCAAATAACAGCCTCGGTTCAACTTCTATCTAGGGGCTCTTAATGTTAAAATCATGGGAATTATTTTGCTGGCAGCTAAATTTAAAAGAGATCATGGAAATTGTGTCTTTAATCCAAACTCTTGTAGCTTTCAATGTTTATTTTGATTTGAAACACTTTCCCACTTTCTGTTAGCTGTACCTCTCTCCAGGTCCGGCCGATACTTTGTGGCGTTGGCGGGGATGTCGATGGAGGAGCAGTTCCAGCGCATGTCAGCAAATGTCTTCTGGCAAGTTTTCTTGACTTCGCGGGCAGCTTGGACAATGGTCGGCATGAGCTCTATGTTGCTGCGACACAGTTGGATCTGGGAGGACACCATGGCCGGGAGCAGCTTGCATTGCTGCGTCTGGTTGAAGGGTACGGTCGCGGGAGTATGTGACAGCACTCTGCAAACAGGGAGAAGAAAATGTTCTTGGGTCAACATGCTTGGTAACTGCACATATCATTTTGATTATGGTGCTGATGGTTATGATATACTGATTGCTTGATTTGTGAAGCTATCACTTTTATTAGAATAGGAAAAATGCAAGATTTATTCTCTGCGTTGTGCCGACCGTTTGATTTCTGCCTGTGCATGCATTTAACCCTACTTTGGCAACAGTGATCGGTTCTATCACACCCAGTAAAGTAAAGTCAGATGCATAATCATAAAACAGAAATGACTCCTTCTTGGCGCTGGCCTTTTCTTTTGTTAAGGCATCGAAGATGTGCCAAACAAAATGAAAGAAAACGTGCAGAGATGCTTCATGATTTGTTCTTCTACGGCAGGAAGTTTCGTTCTTTGTGGCTTCAGCCTGACATGAATTAGCAGTTTACAGACAATAAGAAGTTGTACTAATTTAATTTGTAACATTCTTAATTGTTGAGCAAATTGCCACACCGAGAAAAATCCCAGGGACAGGTTAAGTTTATCTCAGAGTCCTGCAGCAGCGCCTCCACCTCGGCCTGTTCTGCATTAGCAGCAGAGGGGCCGCCACTATGAGCCCGGTGATAAGGTATGACTGAGCAGGGCTCGAAGCTAAGCCGCCACTCACAGGTGTTTACAGCTGCATCTGTTTTGTGTTGTGCTGCTGAGCATGATCATGACTGTACGGCTTTCTCAGGTAGGTTTAGCCCATGCCATCCAGGCCTCTCTCCGGACACCTCTGCTGAGGTCTTCTTTCAGACAAGTGGCCACTGGGATCTTAGACGCACCTACTGCACACACATAAACACTGATGACGCACGAATCAGATCAGCAGGTCAAATAGATGGAGATTTTATTTCCTCCTGGTTATTTCAAGGAATTAAAATGGAAAACTCTCACTTTTTGCTAACTATGTAAGCATCAACCAACAGCACATATATTAATGGTTAATAAACAGGTTAATATACATATGATTTGATGCATGAAGAGGGATAATCTTTAAATCCTTCATTTTCTGTTGGATTCAAAACTGCCTCTATGGAAGCACCTGCAGAACTTCTTTGTTTTTTTCTAGTTTTATGTTGTTTTTAATTGTTGAATTAAAACAAATTGTGCACAAGGTTTCAAACCCGTAAAACCTTTTTCTGTCGTAGTGTTCCCATGGTTTAAAGCCCTTTTACTCAGATAGTGTCGGAATGAAAAGAGTTTTTTTTCTATGGACCAGAGTAGTGCTGCACTCCCCTCCCCTACCCGTTGCTGCATGCTTTTCCCCTCGCTTACAAGACGGACAGATTAAGATGTTTGCAAATATTTCTAGTCTCGAAAAACACCAACCACTAAGGTAGGGCTGTTTTGAAACCACAGCTGGTGAGCTAAGACAGCAGAAAGCTTGACTAATAAACCAACTAATATCAGCCTGTTGTGTTACCGCAATTGTTATATAAAAAACCCCCAACAACTGAGGCGTGGTGGTGGTCCAGGGGTAGAACACGCAACCCATATTCAGAGGCTTCAGTCCTCAGCGCAGCCGTCGCGGGTTCGACTCCAGGCCCAGGCAACCTTTGCCCAGGCAACCTTTGCCGCATGTCTTCCCCCTCTCTCCACCCCTTTCCTGTCAGCTTACAGTTGTAAAAAAGAGGAAAATAGAGGCTTCATGTGCTGCAAAAAAATATTTTAAGAAACAGCTAAAAGGGACGCTATTCGGTTCAATGAGCAAATGAAAATTGCTGTATGATTTTACTTAAATCTATACATTACAATCAAAATTACACCAAATACATATTATAATTAACAGCAATAATTAATATATTGTGTAATTGTAGTAGCAGTGTGTATAACTGTAGGCCTTTTTTTTCAAATAAGTCATCCCATCATGCTCTGGATGTTAATTTTAAAGTTTTGTATTAGCATCGTGAAGCTGTGGAATTAACACTCGAAATAATCATGCCGGCCTAGTTTACATAGATGGGTTTGTACGCGTTATATTCGAACAGAATAAATCATATCGGCCAGTAAAAGCCTGATCTGTGCGTCGCTAAAAAACAAACCGCAAAGAAGGAATTTTGAAGAAAATAGTAAACATTCAACTCAAACATAAACTCAATCCAAAATAGCAACCTGGGAAATTTATGGACATTCCAAACCTCTTCTGAAAATGATTGTTTGCTTTTTGCTCTACAGTGAGTAAAAGCAATCAACATCGGCATCGCATCTTCCTGCTACAGCGAACTATTTTTATAATTTGAGGCCTAACTAGACTACACACAGAAAACCGTTTCACCACCAGCGCCGCATGCGCCACCGCGGCGCCACCTCATTTCATTCTTCTGCTCTTCTTCTCCAGCCAGAATTCACTTCGTTTTTCCATATTTGACGTGAAACAATCGATTTAGGCTGGGCCACATTGAAAGGCATAAAACAATGAAATTGCGCTTCATAATTTGAAGAATCAGCAGCTCATTCGCTCTCCCTGTCACCGTATACACACACACACAGAATACACAGTGGAAGTGTCTGTTTCCAGGCTGCCGTGGAGTCTCCACTTTGTTGAAACATCCAGCAAACAAAGTTCTGTATCCTTAACTAAAACAGTGTTTAGATGTTAAGCAGGATGAAAAACAACTTTGTGCTAACAGAACGAGATGGCGGGGTTGTGGAGGATACTTACAGCCATTTGACGCCCGAGCAGACCTGAGACAGCAGCAGAGCGGTAAGCACACCCAGAGTCGGGATGTGAGAGCTGCTCCTCATGATGGCCACTGGTTCCAGTTCACACAGGACACGAACACAAAAGGCTCACACTCAGAGGTCAACGCTCATGGCACAGCTCCCGTCTCGAAAACCTGGAATAAATCAGGAGAACATCAGTGCTGTGCAACACACACAAGAGATTCTGTATAAGCTGTAAAACACTACAGAATAGTTAAACATTCATTTGAAAAATTAACATCAAGATAAAGTTAACTAAGTCCATGAAAGTGAATTTATTTGTATTGTAATTCTAAAATTGTATCATTCTTTATTTTTTTATTTCACTGATATAGCTTTTTAATTTTAGGCTTAATTTTACTACATGAAATCCGTCCCTAAAAACTGATTGAGTGAAAATAGGAAGAGCAAAAATACATGAATAAAACATTTGAAAAATTCTCAAAGCAGTCCACTAACAGTGCTGCAGGCCAAGTATTCAATCATACTGTAGGAAAAATCCTCTGTACGACTTACAGCCAATAAACAAAAGCAACAGCAGTGAAACAAAAATCCTTATTCTGGAACCGTGAACATGCTCAGGCTTAGACAGCACAACCAAAATGATAAACGGACCATAGTTACTGTTACCATGTAATCACCAACAAAGGAATCGCTGCTATCATAGAGTCATTTAATACTTATTCACACAAAGAGGGTCTGTAGTGTGGGATTGTTCCGTGTCGCAATAATTAACGTAGATTTTTGTCCCAAGGAAAAATGTGAGGGACTCCCGATCAGGATCACATTAGCAAGATAGCAGCTCAAATCAAGGCAGTAACCTGCGGAGAGAGGGACAGGGCAGATCATCTGAGGCCTGATCGGATACAAACTCTGCTGATAAACACAAGCCTTTGATGGGAGCGCGTGAAAAGTGTCGCGCACTTCAAGCGCGAGGTCCGCAGCTCGGCGCTGATTGGTCCGAGACGCCTTTGAAGCTTTTCTCAAGCTAAACCTATTAATTAACTAATATTAATTGTTAAAAAGATCAAACTGAACCGCGTCGGCCTGAGTGTGCGAGTGGCGGTGATTTTTCAAGCTCTGCGGGCTGGAACCGTGAGGTTAAAACAATGCAATAATTAGCCTATCACTGATTATCATAGAAAACCAGAAATGCCCAAACAAAACTTATTTGAGGCCTTTGTTACATGTTTAAATGACGTTCCAACATTTGCATGTGACCAAGACTGACCCATAAGATAGCTACTGTTTAAAGGTAGAGTCTGCAAGCACACACACACACACACACACACACACAATGACGTTTTTCTTTTCAGACTACATTATCTGTTTAAAACTTAGAAAAATAGCTTGGATAAACGATGAAGGACTCGCTATTTATGTCGGAAAGAGACATTTTTTTGTAATTTTACACGTTTAAACAGCTTAGATGCAAATGCACAAAACAAAAGTAAATAAAAAATACTTTTTTAGGATGAAAAGTCCCCAGAACTAACGTTAACATTTCTAGCGTCCGACTTTAAATGACCTCCAGCTGAATTTCACCTAGCATAAAATGATAAAGTAGGCTACAGGTTCCTTTTGCGACAAAACGACCTTATTCTTGGTTATAGTTCAACTATAAAGCTTTTTAGTATATTTAAACCGAGCACGGCTCTTTCTAGAGCAGCAGCCCAACTTTTCCTCCAGCCAAATCTCCGTAGCTCACCTTTACCGCGGCTCCACAAGTCCACACAAGCAGCCAGGAGGGGAAAAAACACACTAAATCTCAGCGGGTCGGGTTATCCTTCAGGTCAGCTGTCCTGGTTCCTATCAGCCGGAAGCTTTAGTAAAATCCAAGACGGGGCGGTGGATCGGCTCCGGACAGGTACTCATGGTGTATGTGAGCGGTGTCGGTCGGCAGCCTGTGTGTGTGACAGACAGAGAGGTTGGAGTGGAAGTAAGCTGAGTGGGGGCAGACTGAGCTCTAAAGTACCCCTGCCCCGCTTTGATCTCACTGCTGATGTCAGAACAGCATTAGCATAAGAACTCGGCGGCGCACCGGTGTTGGACCCGGAGCGTAACACCTTTATATTCCCACAGGGAGCTGGAGAGGACAGACTTACAGCCAGCCTCTGATGATAAAAAGTCTATGAACTTTTCTGCTCTCAATGACATCTTTATGGTTTCTCTGGTTTTATTCACAAACTCCAGTGAATGTCAATTACAAATTCCTGAAAGGATATGTAGTGGGGCCATATCAGGCTTCCCGCTATGTCATCACTAAGAAACAGCCTTTCCATAAGATAATGTAATGTACATTATATATCATGTTTTAGATGATAACCTTATTTCTTACTCATATAAAATGCCACACGTTTTTTAAAAGCTGAGCGATCATAATGCATCATGCACCGCTTGGGGAAAAATAGCATTTTGCCAAGCTATTAAGTTGAGGATTGAAGGGGGACATTTTTTTGTTTATTTTATGCTACATTTCACAGGCATCAAAGATCAGAGAGGTAGCAGTGCTGATGCAAAAGTCAGGTTATTGTACCAAGCACTGAACTCAGCAAATGCACTCAAATCTTAGATCACTTGTTTCCAAACTGCTCAGTTTTTGACCCAAAAAAATGACGGTGGACAAACTCATAACTCCAAGAATCGGCTGAACATTTCAAGAATTTTTGCTTAGTAGACAAAGAAGAGATACAATGACAGCATCAGCAGCCAGTATATTGCTCTTATCCCACCCGAAGCAGTTTTCCATCTTTTCTAACATTGTTAACGTAGATATGTAGCACCGTTAACCTATTTATTATTTTTATTCATTTCAGAAAAGGATTTTCACTCTCCACACTTGTTGATTCCCAATCTCAACCTTGTGAACCACTGTCTTATAACCAGAGTAAGGCTTTGCACTGTAACTGAAATGGTCTTACAAAATGTCTTTTCAACTGCAATTCAAAAATATTTCCAAAGAGCCAAATTATTTTTTCTTGCAGACAACAGAAAATTTGGTCTTCTTTAGGCCGGCTGACCAGCAGTGAACAGCAACAGGTGGGGAAGGGGGAGCAATAAGTTACTCTATGCTCCAAACAGTTGGGAAACTCTTTGGTCAC
Source organism: Crenichthys baileyi (assembly GCA_036173005.1). NCBI lineage: Eukaryota > Metazoa > Chordata > Actinopteri > Cyprinodontiformes > Goodeidae > Crenichthys > Crenichthys baileyi. Next base: position 23,509 of record JAHHUM010001845.1, on the reverse strand, counting down.
TTGGACACTTTCTGTGGAATCTCATTTAAAGGACTACATTTTAGGAATGGTACAACAAAATATTTTAAAGGTTTCCAACCATAATACCTTGGTAGAGGTAACTAGATCATTCCTAATGCAGGGCATACAGTTTATTTATTTTATGTTGCATTACATCCGAAAAGGGAGAAGTGATGATCCAAAAGAGCCATTATTGTTCCAAACACCGAACTTGGACAATAATCTTAGCTATCCAGAGTAGAGCCTTGCAAGGTTACTGAAACTGTCTATTAATTAATATCATTAATGTCTTCTTTTATCTCTCAATTAAAATCAGTTTTACATTCAGGTTTTGTGTGATTTGTTTTTTTGTGCTCATACACTACAAACACATGAAATCTGGGAATCAACTCTTCTAAATCTTACAATCAATGTGTTCACTTTCTTATATGTTCGAGTTCAAAACTTTTGAGGTAGTATATAAACATAAATGAAGTCTGACAAATAGCAACTGAAATATAGTGTTTCATTATTTTTTAAACTTAGGCTACTTGAAAATAAAAATGAAGCTTTTGAGTTTTTTTGACGTAACACATCTCTCTTTAATCATTTCGGACACCATAAAATAGTTACAGTATATGTGTTGTAATGCAGTGTGACATGATATTGTGGTTATTCTACATTAGACACAAAAACACTCTCCAACATATGTTCTGTTTAAAAATCATTAAAAAAAGAACAGAAAAGCTTCCTAATGTTACATAGCTTTCCTGCACAATCTGTTTTCCTCCAGTATTAACCGCGCTGTAAGTGATACGCCGCTGGAGCAGCTGTGGGAAAGCGACATATAGTTTTGCTTAGAATGTGACTGGAGCTGAGCTCTCGTCCAGACCTTGACCTTGCCCGGCTAATACAGCTGGCCTCTTCCACTGTTAGCCGCTCCGTGGGGAGCAGCAGGCCAGGTGTGGTTTTGCTGCCTCTGAGGCAGACCACAACAAGCCCTCTTCCTCTGGGAACCCACCCTGGTTTTAATGTGTTTGCCAAACAGCTTTACAATAGCTCCATATGCATGAACCTTATTTAGAATACGCAGGGCCGGGGTCATGGTTTCAGAGAGGCTTGGTGTGTTTTACATGGTAGTCTACTGTGGATGGGCAACAAGGTCAGAGCATGTGGGGGAGCTGTGGAGCTTCCAGCAGGACTGGGCCTGTCTAAAGAAAGACTTTTTACACACAGGCTCTCCATTCCTGAGCTAGGATCAATACACAGCCCCTTGATCTCCACATCTCACCCTCCAAGCAACACAGAAGGGGGGTGGAGAGATGGTGAAGTACTGTGACTTTATTATAATGAAATAATTAATGTTGTGGAAGGGCAGGGCCAGAACTGAGTTATGATCGATAATCCACGTTGAGGATGCAAACCAGCTTTACGGAGATAATGTTACATTTGCACTGTCAGTGTAATCAGGGTTAGAAATGAAATGATTGCTGGTGAACACGCATCAGTGTCTCTTAAAGTTTCGACTTCAGTTCCTGTTCCAGAGTTCTGAAATTTTAAAATACACTTTCAGATGTGGTTTGATCCTGAGCTTCAAGGTTATTTTCAACTGGGATGTCATGTTATTGAGACGAATCCCTTCTAATGTTTGGATATTTTTAAAGCCTCAAGAAATATTTCAAAAACCAAAAATGTAAATAAAAACTGCAGTTTATTAGCCTTTACTCAAACCCTTTATGTGCAAAATGTGTATTTCTCTTGTGCTGCAAATGTGTAAATGTTTCAGAAGGTTTTGTGTGAGCGCAGTGTGTGGAGTCAGTGTGTTAATGTTTGGGGGGGAAGAAGTCTCACAGCTCCAGGCCATTGTCCCTGTAATCTCAAGAGGATCAAGCCGGTATCATGAATCCAGAGCTGGGGGAGGGGAGGAAGAACACTCCGCTTTCACCCAGGAGGATCAGAGCCTGAATGGGTGCACAGTTACTTTCATGGTGTTGGGATATACTCACAAAACTACCACAGACTGCTGATGAGTGCACTGCAAATCAACTTCTGCGTCTCCAAGCTTTAAAAAAAGAAAGTCGAATTTTTAACCATTACACCAAACACTGAAGACAAATTATCTGTAGATTAAAATTCTAAATTTCATCAATCAAAACCTTAAACAAAAAAAAAAAAAATCAGCTTACTAAACTGGTCATTGTTTCATTAAAAGAGAATTATTTTCCGTTTAATGTTGTCAGTGTTTGATAAAATCCCAGTAATGAAAAACCCACAATGATAAACTAATAAACTAACAGATTTCACTTTCTGACGAGGTACCTTCATCGCTGCCTGTTCTTTATCATCGGCTAAATCCTATAAAACCGTAGATAAATTTTCAATCAAATGACAAGCAGGACTTTTCTCAACAGTATTCATTTATGGATTGAAGCCAGAACTTAAAAGCTGATTTTTCAAATGGAAACAATCAGTGAACTGTAGCTGTAACGGTGAGCTTTCATTGAGCTTCTTATCTTGAATTTATGCGCTATACACAGCACATGGATGTTCTGCCAGCTGAATATTGACAAATAACAAGAACATTATGGATCACGGCTTAGATTCACACTGATTATGTTCTGTTGTGAATTGAGTTGTTTTAACATATCTAACAGTGATAAACATTGAAAAGCGCTTATAACTTACAACTGCTATAAATTAAAATGTGATTATATACTACATTAGATTATAGGATATATTCCTGCCTATGCTCTTTATGGAGCAGTCTTAGGATCAGTATCTCCCTCACATCACTGCCACCACACTCCCGCTTACAGCTCAGTCAGCCCAACTCAAGGTTTCAGGTTCTGTTGTCAGAGCATCTGGGTTACATAGCAGTTATTCAGGTCCTTTATCACAACATACGACACTAAGAGTCGACTGAAGAGGTGTTTCAGAAGAAGAGCAAAAGTTGTTAAGTTCACTAAGGGTCAAAGCAAGCCACGCGGGTGGAAGGATGACTCCAGCACCCTCGGTACTCCATTCATTTACAGCCGTCTCTGCTCCCACATCTCCTGCTAAACACGATGCAGAGGAGCGACAGCAGGATCCCAAATCCCGGGACCGACTGCTGGCCTCTAAACAGCACAGACATTGAGCAGTTACATCTGGTTCTTGTGAATATTTACACTGATAGGCTGGAGCATCAAAACATCCTTATAAAGGATTAAAGCTCAAGTTTTTAAAGATTACAAATGATTTGGACATTCCTATACTGTTTAGGCACGTTACTCTGTGGAGACATCTCAAAAGTAAAAACCATTAAGCACTAATGGATGCTACTGCACTGATCCAGAGAGGGAGCTGACCTCTGCTTGGAAAGAAATAGTTTCAGTTAGATACAGCTCGTGATTGCTCATAAAATAAAAAAGATTACTGTCACTCCAGAAGATAGTTTATGCTTCTTCATCCCACTAACACAATCCTTCACATTTCACTTACTGTTTCAAATCCTAGTTTTATAACTGCAAATAAAAATGAAGTGTTTCTTAAGAGTACAATCAACAAGCTGACATCTAAATAATTCAAACCAAGCGTTTTTCTGCTAGGAAACGGGTCTGCGTTGTGGCCCGTGCTGCCAGATCTCCCTGAAAGGGAACCTTGAAATGAAATCCACTTAAGCGCTCTGTCTTCCCTGCAAGCGTAGTTAAATCCTGGCCGTGTATGGACATGATTACAGACCGCCATGGCTGTTATATCAGTGCGGCACCTTGACATTAAACAGGAAGCCTGCTGCATGGGTCAATTATGGGGATGCCTTGTTTTGCTTAGTGAGGGAGGATGCGTTCTTCACGCTCAAACGCACAGGACACACCTGAGATTTTACCTGTAGCAGCCTCTGCATGGACATTTAAAAAGGTAAACAAATACAGCACAGCTTGCAGATGTTTGGCTCTGGTGGACAGCAAAGAGCTGGCGTTCTGCAAGTTTCAGTAAGTTCCATTTCAGACTTAAAAAAAAAAAAAAACATGATTTGAATTTAGGTGCTACATCATTTGCCAAGAAATAACTTAAATTTGGCAAATTTAATAACATACATACCCAGTAGCTTAAGTTAAATTAATCTCCGTACACTTATGTTTGAGATTTTGGGCTCTGGCATGTCACAGTGTTTTTACATCTGAATTAGCTGACTTCAACACCTTCTTAAACATTATACATTAAGGTTCATTAGCAGCTATTTCAGCCAAGTACTGAAATCCCTGTTTTCAAACAAACTTTGTAAAACATACACATTCATATACGGACCCAGTAGACGTTAACACAAAAGATTTATTTCAATTTCCTGAAACTAGGAACATCAAACAGAAATTTTTGTGGGGAGAAAATGAAACATTTTGTCCCAGACAACGCTAGAATGCGGACTAAACAAAGCTGCATTTCTTATATAAAAAACACCAATGAATAAACTAATTTACTTACATAACTGTAATTGAGACCTAAACTCTATAGACTTTTTGAAAAAATCTTTATAGCCTAAAATTTAATTTGAGTTTTTAAAATCCTTCAGAAACCATGAGCAAGAGCACTGCTCTGTACAATTGGTTTTTTTTAAGTCACTTTTCAAAAACTTTATGGAAAAAATTAAGAACTTAATATAAAAGTTAAAATGAACACATTTTTGATCATTTTTTTTAAACAGCAGTGCAGTGTTTTTTTTATTACTGAAATTCCTCCTTTAAGAAGTGCTGGAATTCATAGCAATGATTAACAGGAAAGGCAACATCTATCAGACTTGCAGAATACACTTCTTCCTTGAATTACACATTAACTAACACACAATGCCAACAATGGACCAGAAAAGAGACTGTTTGCATCTCCTGCAAATACAGGTCAAACAGGCCCGCCGTCATACTGAGTACTAGCATGTTCTCCCACTCCCTGGCAAATGAGTAGCAACTGTAAACCAAATATTTACCCAACATAGTTGAAGAATCAGAAATTTTTCCTCTGAACACGTTCTTAGTGCAAGAATCAGATCCAGTAGTGTTCATTAACAGAGGAAATGGGATCCTTACTTTAGCTTTGGTTGGTACAAACACATCTATCATATGCCAAAATTTACAAAATCATTTGTATCTCTGTATATAATTCAAGCCACACCATTTTTGAATTATAGCAGCACTGCTCCACCTGGTGTTGACTTTTATACTAGCATACATACTTCAACAGTTACCATTTAGCTAAAAGACACTTGATAGCAAACAAGTCGAAACATCTTTTTGGATCATTTTATTACTGTTTTTTTGACAAATATATATGAAGATTTTCCTATAAAGGAAACATTATTCTCAAAGATACGTTTACAGCAAATTCATTCTCGTAAGGAGATGGCAAACACAGAAAATCATCAGAAGACATGAAATGACTGTTTCTAGTTGTGCGAAAGAAATTTAATGGTGCATTTTAAAACTAAGAATGAGTTAATAACAGTGAAATAACCCAGTATGGTTGTTTCTGATTATGGGGAAAATACATTTTTTTCTCAAATAAAACCAATGGGACAAAGGTGACCATCTGAATCATCATGAAACGGGGTAAAAATCAGTTTCTTATCAAGGCACAAGCACCGAGAACCATCACTGGGCTTTGTGTTTTTCCATGACATTGGTCCCACTGGGAGGTACAACTATATAAACTCCAAAATGAAAGAGGAAATAACAAGAGCATAGGACAGGGCTTTGCAGGATGACAACCAACAGAAAAGTCATTAATGTACAGGGATAATTCTCCAGGAAGGCTAAACAGTCCTTCATTAAGTGGTACTAACATCCATTTCCTCCCAAACACATTGTTCAAAGCTTCAAACGGAAGACCTGCAACCCCTACAAAGAATGGAGCTCAGAGAGGGATCTCTTCTCCTGCTGAATGAACTCCTGCAGACTCCTTTTCCCCTGCTTGAAGTTGCTCTCCCGCCTTGAAAATGGCAAAATGACCTGAAGTCTGAGGAGCGTTTCAATATTACTAAAACTTCTGATCTGTGATGTCTTGAGCGTATCGAGCACAGTGGCTGGAAGGTAACCTGCCAGAGGATCCAACCATTTCTCCTTCCACGCCTTCATCTCAGAGTGTAGAGAGGACTGGTCTGGCAAGTCCTCCTTATACAGGCGAAACACAAGACCACTAAGAATGCTGGTTTCCACTTTGAACATTGCATAAGGCACAATCTCCAGACACCTTAATGTATCCAATACCTTGTCTGTGAAGAGGTCGTCGATTTCTGCTATCGAGTGCTCCACGACCTTAATGCTGACAGATTCTTTATAAAAGTCACTCAGTGGCTCTAGAAGAACTGAATGCAGCATCTGGACGTTGAGTTTAGAAGCCAGGAAGACTGCTTCCTCAAACCAGGACTTGTGGTGGATGTCAATCTCGCTCTTTAGTTTACTGAGGGACACTTTGAGATCAGGCAAGCTATTCACAGCAAGCAACATGTCTAAAGGCTTACCTTGAAGAGACTGGCTTAGCTTTTTAGTTAAGCTCAAGATATTCTTCAACACCACAGTTGAAAAGATAAACTCAAAGGTTCTGATCACATCAAAGAAATACGATGCTTGTTGCTGGTCTGAAGTACTTCCCTCTCCTTTCAGCTCGTTCAGGCAGAGGACAGCTGCTTCCAAAACCTCTACCATAACCTCATGCATGTCATGACTCTTCTCCCAGTTCTTGATGAGTTTGTCCCTTAACTCACTGGCCTTTGCCTCATCCTGCTGGAAATTCAAAATGATCATGTCTTCCAGTATGTTCTGGCGTGCTACATCCTCTGTGAGCCAGTGTAATAATTTATCTATGACGACTGCGCCATTGGCTGCTTCTTCGGCAGGAGAGGATCTAGCCAGCCAAACGTTGAGGGACAAAGCAGAGCTAACTGTTCTAATAGCCTGAGGGTATTTTGTTGCAATGGCTAAACTTACAGCCCTCATCTGAGCTCCTACTTCACCAACACTTAGCGAGGCCTGTCCTCTGCAATACTCCATGTTGAGTCCCCACTTCTCGGACAGGGCAGTTTCAATAGCCTCAGAAAGGACAACAGAGTCTTCAGTGAATGGGATGAAAGCCAGCGTTTCCTCACACTGGATGTCCTCTTTGTTTAAATACCTGATGCACAATGGGATATAGAGCTCACCATCAATTTCAACGGTTTGCTCAGTTATAATTGTGAAAAACTGAGAGTCCCAGAGTTCCTTTAGGATTTCTTCGCGTAGCTGTGGCTCATAGAAAGACACAGCTGTTCTAGGCCCTCCAGCTACCTCTTGAGTCATATCTTTATTTGGCTCTTTCACCTCATCATCTACAGGTTTCTCGGGCACACTGGATTCCAGCAATTCTGCTGTTTCTGCTGGTTTCTGGTGGACTCCTAAATTTCAGCAACAGAAAAAAAGTTATATTACTACCCTAAATCTACACAGAAAAAAAAAAGCATTTTCCTTCTATCTAGAACAAAACATCAAGCTGATGAAACGATGATATGGTAACAGTGCAATACACTAACTTACTTCTGTCCAACTTCAGTCTTTGGAGAACTTTCATTACCTGAAATAAGTAGAAAACTTTAGTTACATATTATAGCAACCTAACTATAATCTAAAATCTTGTTTTATCATCCAGATAAACAGATGCGACCACAGATTTTTCTGTTATCAAAGCATTAGTTGTCTAAGCTTAATGTGAAGCTACTGTATAATTTGGAGCTTTTCATAATGCATCGGAACAGTTCGCTCTAGGGTGAAATAAAAATACAACTTCAAAAATTGTTAAAGATGACTTTTGGATTTAATGTGAATTTTATCTTATCCACACAGGCTAAAATGTATACATACAGGCTCAAATACATCCAAACTTCCCCACCCACTCATTAAATTATCCAATTTAACTTTCTATGATTATTCCAGACTTAGTTTCAAAGTGGTGCAAAGAGGATTGGGTGGCGGACGAAGGTGGAGACCTCAGCGGCCCGATCCCCGGATGCTTAGGCTGGCTCTAGGGACGTGGAATGTTACCTCGCTGGGGAGGAAGGAGCCTGAGTTTGTGCGGGAGGTCGAGAGATATTGACTAGAAATAGTCGGGCTCGCCTCCAAGCACAGCGTGGGCTCTGGAACCCATCTCCTTGAGAGGGGCTGGACTCTCTTCTACTCTGGAGTGGCCCACGGGGAGAGGCGGCGGGCTGGGGTGGGTTTGCTTGTTGCCCCCCAGCTCAGCCGTCTCGTGTTGGGGTTTACCCCGGTGGATGAGAGGGTCGCATCCCGGCGCCTTCGGGTCGGGGATAGGTCTCTGACTGTCGTTTCGGCCTACGGGCCGAGTGGTAGTGCGGAGTACCCGGCCTTCTTGGTGTCCCTGTCGGAGGTGCTGGATAGTACCCCTCCCGGGGACTCCATTATTCTGCTGGGGGACTTTAACGCCCACGTGGGAAACGACCGTGACACCTGGAGAGGCGTGATCAGGAGGAATGGCCTCCCTGATCTGAATCCGAGTGGTGTTTTGTTATTGGACTTCTGTGCTAGTCATGGATTGTCCATAATGAACACCATGTTCAAGCATAAGGGTGTCCATCAGTGCACTTGGCACCAGGACACCCTAGGCAGGAGGTCAATGATCGACTTTGTTGTCGTATCATCAGACCTTCGGCCGCATGTTTTGGACACTCGGGTGAAGAGAGGGGCTGAGCTGTCCACTGATCACCACCTGGTGGTGAGTTTGATCCCCTGGAGGAGGAGAAAGCCGGACAGACTTGGCAGGCCCAAGCACATAGTGAGGGTCTGCTGGGAACGCCTGGCGGAGCCCTCGGCCAGGGATGTATTCAACTCCCACCTCCGGGAGAGCTTTGACCAGATTCCGGGGGATGTTGGAGACATAGAGTCCGAGTGGACCATGTTCTCCGCATCTATTGTTGATGCTGCTGCCCGTAGCTGCGGCCGTAAGGTCTGCGGTGCCTGTCGCGGCGGCAGTCCCAGAGCCCGGTGGTGGACACCGGCAGTAAGGGATGCTGTCAAGCTGAAGAAGGAGGCCTATCGGCTGTGGTTGGCTTGTGGGACTCCTGAGGCGGCTGGCGGGTACCGTGAGGCCAAGCGTGCTGCGGCCCGGGCTGTGGCAGAGGCAAAAACTCGGGCCTGGGAGGAGTTCGGTGAGGCCATGGAGAAGGACTACCGGTCGGCCTCGAAGCGATTCTGGCAAACCGTCCGGCGCCTCAGGAGGGGGAAGCAGTGCTTCGCCAACACTTTTTATAGTGGGGGTGGGAGGCTGCTGACCTCGACTGGGGACATTATCGGGCGGTGGAAGGAGTACTTCGAGGATCTCCTCAATCCTGCCATCACGCATTCCCTGGTGGAAACAGAGGCTGGGGACTCGGGGTTGGACTCTTTCATCACCCAGGCTGAAGTCACCGAGGTGGTTAAAAAGCTCTGCGGTGGCAAGGCTTCGGGGGTGGATGAGATCCGCCCTGAGTACCTCAAATCTCTGGATGTTGTGGGGCTGTCATGGTTGACACGCCTCTTCAACATTGCATGGCGGTCGGGGACAGTGCCTCTGGACTGGCAGACCACGGTGGTGGTCCCCCTTCATAAGAAGGGGGACCGGAGGGTGTGTTCCAACTACAGGGGGATCACACTCCTCAGCCTCCCTGGCAAGGCCTACGCCAGGGTATTGGAGAGGAGAGTCCGGCCGATAGTCGAACCTCGGCTTCAGGAGGAGCAGTGTGGTTTTCGTCCCGGCCGTGGAACACTGGACCAGCTCTATACTCTCTACAGGGTACTCGAGGGCTCATGGGAGTTTGCCCAACCGGTTCACATGTGTTTTGTGGACCTGGAGAAGGCATTCGACTGTGTCCCTCGTGATGCCTTGTGGGGGGTGCTCCAGGAGTATGGAATCGGGGGCCCTTTATTAGGGGCCATCCGGTCCCTGTACGAGCGGAGCAAGAGTTTGGTACGCATTGCCGGCACTAAGTTGGACCTGTTCCCGGTGCATGTTGGACTCCGGCAGCGCTGCCCTTTGTCACCGGTCCTGTTCATAACTTTTATGGACAGGATTTCTAGACGCAGCCAAGGGCAGGAGGGGGTCTGGTTTGGGGACCAGTGGATTTCGTCTCTTCTTTTTGTAGATGACGTGGTCCTGCTGGCCCCCTCTAGCCAAGACCTACAGCATGCGCTGGGGCGGTTCGCAGCCGAGTGTGAAGCGGCTGGGATGAAGATCAGCTCCTCCAAGTCAGAGGCCATGGTACTCAACCGGAAAAGGGTGGCTTGTCCTCTTCAGGTTGGAGGGGAGTTCCTGCCTCAAGTGGAGGAGTTCAAGTATCGCGGGGTCTTGTTCACGAGTGAGGGAAGAATGGAGCGGGAGATCGACAGACGGATTGGTGCGGCTGCCGCAGTAATGGGGGCGCTGTGCCGGTCCGTTGTGGTGAAGAGAGAGCTGAGCCGGAAAGCGAAGCTCTCGATTTACCGGTCGGTCTACGTTCCTACCCTCACCAATGGCCATGAACTTTGGGTCATGACCGAAAGAACGAGATCCCGGATACAAGCGGCTGAAATGAGCTTCCTCCGTAGGGTGGCCGGGCACTCCCTTAGAGATAGGGTGAGGAGCTCGGCCATTCGGGAGGGGCTCGGAGTAGAGCCGCTGCTCCTCCACATCGAGAGGAGCCAGTTGAGGTGGCTCGGGCATCTATACCGGATGCCTCCTGGACGCCTTCCTCGGGAGGTGTTCCAGGCACGTCCCACCGGGAGGAGGCCCAGGGGACGGCCCAGGACACGCTGGAGGGACTATGTCTCTCAGCTGGCCTGGGAACGCCTTGGGCTCCCCCCGGAGGAGCTGGAGGAGGTGTCTGGGGAGAGGGACGTCTGGGTGTCTCTGCTGAGTCTGCTGCCCCCGTGACCCGGTTCCGGATAAGCGGAAGACGACGAGTACGAGTAGTTTCAAAGTTTTTCATCAGTCTTTCTGTAAACGTTTTGGACATTTATGTATAAAACATTGACCTTATTGGGGTTTATTATTTCCATCCATCTTGAAACAACAACATTAAAGTTCACTTATAATTTATTTTCTAATCTAACTTAGATGTGCTGTTTTAAAAAATATCAATACACAGACGTGTAAAATCTGGATTGGTTTATACTAAATTAAATATGGACCTGGTTTAGAACACATTACTCCTAAAGTCACAGAATAACAGGTCACAGCTTCTATGTTATACCTGTATCTGGTTAGTGAAAATTCCAACTAATGGGAGAATCATTGCTTAGTTTGGCATCTAAACCAGAGCAAGTTTAAGAACCATGGGTTCTAAAGAGTCTTATGACCAAGTGGAAGGGAAATTGCACTTTTATAATTTTTGAATGAGGATGCATTTCTGCACTAGATACTGCATTACTTTCTGTCCATGAGTCAGACAAAAACCTACGTTTTTATGTGGCAAAGAAAATAATCTCAGTACAAGTCACTGTAAAAAGCCATTTTTTATCTGAAATTCAGATTCATCCTCTTTCAGACAAAAATAGGCAGTAAAGTTGGGAAAATCTAGTTTTTTTCTATCCTTGTTTTTTCAAAGTTTGAATATGAAGAATTCCATACTTTTCTAAATATTTCAAGACTGCTTAGGAACACTGCCTTTATTTAGTTAAATTTAGAGAAAGCAAACACTTTTGAGTTTATTCCTTAATTTTACAATAAGACTAAGGGGAGTGATTTGGGAAAGTAATTCAGAGAGTCTTCCAAAACTAGTTTTGATGTTTGTTTGGGATCATTATGCTGTTGGAACACCCGACTCTGTCCAGGTTTCAACCGTCTGACCTAAATGGTCAGCTCAGATAAAAAGGAAGTTGGTTAGGTTGTATAGTAACAACCCAAGATCCACGAGGCTCATCATAAACCTGAAGATGCCGAAACACCAGTGTGATTTCCTGCAGTTCCCTCTTGGAATGATAAAGTATTTTTGAACTGAACTGAATTGAACGAATAAAGAGCCTGCCAACCAAAAGAGAGGCAGTTGCTCCAAAATCAACACCTCCTAAATCGTGACTGAAACTAGCCTGCTGCCCACCTGGACAAGCCATTCTGGAGATGAGTTTTATAGGCAGACAAGACAAAGATTAAGCTGTTTGGTCACAACGACAAGATGAATTTTTGAAGAAGTAAAGGCAAGGCTTTCAAACCTAAAAGTGGGTGGAAGAATAGAAGGAGGCAGACTTCCTCCAAATACTTTAACTTCAACTCAAATAAACAACTAAATGGTTGAAACCTGGAGATAACTGGGTGTTAAAACATCACAATAATTTCAAAGACAAAGACATCTCAACTGGGTTTGGATTGGATAGAGCAGAATAAAATGAATCTTCTAGAATGACCTGGACCTGGAAATGTGTGGACTATGTTTAAAAAGTAGTGGTCAAATATCTAGGTAGATCTTTGTCAGAATCAAGTTCATGATTGCATAAAAGCATCTGCTTTCTATGCAAATTTACAAATATTAAGTTACGATTATGTATATATTTGAGCATATTTGAAACCAATCCTTCTTAAAATCCATTAAATTGTTGTATGATCATTCCATGCTAAAGAAAGAATGATTTAAATGTATCATTAAAAGCCCAACATTAATGACATTCAAGCCAATAACAGGTGCATGTAAACTGTCACTGTATGTCAAGAATTTCCATTGTTTTGTAAAAAACTCAAAGGCTAATCTGTTCCTAATATTTTGGCTTAAAGAAATGTGGAAAGGTGAAAAAGTAAAGCCACTGTATATGATCCTAAAAAAGCTCAAAAACATACCTGGGACAAACATGGGATGCTCTCTGGATCAACCTCCATGCACTTCTCAATGACTTCTGGCAGTCTCTGCAGTGTTGTGGAGTGCGAGAGGAGCATCACTTGCCTGATTCTGCTGCCTCTGCATGCAGTGTTCTTAAACAGATCCCTCATTGAGTTCAGAGTGGTCTTCATCAGGTCACACTCCATACTGACACTTGGCAGGACAGCAACCAGTCTGAGCAGTAAGGTAACAGTTGGGTGGCTTTTGGACTCTGGATGAACAAGTGCTTCAGCAATAGATGTTGGAAGAGCAATATCCTGGTATTTCTCTCTCCAGACAGCAGCCCAAGCGTTAATTTCCTGCTCGGCTGCGTCCGGTTCAGGAAGATCTGTAAGGTAAAGGCTGAAAGGCTTGTCTGTGGACTCTGACAGTATGGGCTGTGGATTACAAGACGGCAGCAGTGACAGGACAGACAGAGCTTTTAAATGGCTGTCTGAGAAGCAGTATTTAACTTCCTCAATCAGACTATGGAGGAGTGGAATACTCAGATTATCTCTGTAGTAAATTTCAGGAGAATCATAGCTGTTGACTTCCTCTGAAAAGCACACCTGTTCAGGAGCCACCTTGGTTGCTAACTGGAATGCCTGTTCAAACCAAGTGGAGTGGATTGTGCTCACATTTTCTAACATTTTCTCAAGAGTATCTACGATCAAAGGGATTTTTTCCACCTCACAAAGGATGTCCGCAGGGTTTCCACAGCGGAAAACAGTGCTGCAGTTACGAAGAGGGGCACAGGCATTCTTCAAAATTACCAGAGTGACAATGAAATCCATGTTCCTCAGAGCAGCAGAGAGAACCTGTGCATGCATCGACTTAGCACCTGTGGCGCTCGAGCTAACAGCATCTAAGCAGCTAAGTACGCCCTCTAATGTATCAGCAAGGATGTCAAAAAAGTCTTCCCGTTTTTTCCATTTTGAACAGCATGTTTCTGGAATTTCCTCTAAAGCCTCTCTTGGCATGTTTAAAAGCCCATCAACAGCTTGTGCCAACTGCTCCTCCAGATGTGGAGATTCGTCAAAGAACAGCAGCAGATCTTCTGTGATGTCCAGCATTTTTGCCACAGAAGGGCAAGGTACACTACTGGCAAACCAATGAGCAAGACCACATGACTCACTGGGTGTTACGACACAAAGCGGGAAACTGTTGAGGAACTCTAAGGACATTTTCTTCAGACTTTGAAAACCTGGGCCCAAATGCATGAATGCTTGGCCTCGGCACTGAGACATGGGCAAGCCCCAGTCTTCAGTAAGAATCTTTGCAAGGTTACTTGATTGCCTGTCAAAATTGCTGCTTTCATCAAATGGTAAGAACCCCATGAGTTCGACTTCCGGAGTAGATTCCCCAACGTAACGAACAAAAACAGGTAGGTAGGTCTTGTCAGCAACTTTAACAGGTTTATCTGAGATCAGGGAGAAAAATGGAGATTCCTGTATTTCTTTAAGTATGACATCTCTGATTCCATTTATGAGTAGGTTCACCATTTCATCATCACTAATCCATGGTATGCTTTTACTTTCACTCCCAAACCAGTGGCACATCTTTAGCTCTTGAACAAGCGGCTCTCGGTCTTCTTCAGAGAGGTCACAGAGACTGCTTTTCTTTTTCCCCAGGAGTGCAGCCAGCCTAAAAACTGTGGCCAGGCTCTGACGGTTATCTCCAGTGAGGCCATTTTCATCAGCTGCTGTCATTTCTTGGTTCTGTAGCTTCTCAGGAGACTGATGAACACTGAGCTCTGAGGGTTTGTCATTGATATCTTCAACTAAACAGATAATGGAAAACAACAAATAGAATTACTAGGAAAACATTGGCAAAAATATCAAAAATCTTATCTTTACAGCTTACCGTCCATATTATTTTCAGAGTTCCGAATCAGACTCTTGGATTCCTTGTCCTGCAAGAATAGCAATACAAGTTTGTCATTTATGAAATAAAGAGAGCAATACAGTAAAACAAACTGAATGGTGACTATAAATTAAAGAACAGTACATACCAAACAGATGCCCTCCAAGGCTTGTGGAGTAACCTTCAAACACTGGCTGACCATGCGGTCCAGATCCCTGCTGAAGTCCGTGCTGACATGGAGCATAGCCAAACACACAGACCTTTCACTGGGATCTGTGTTTCTTAAGTAGTCCTGGAATTTACTGTGGCGCATTACAACACCACAGTCCTCCAGTGTTGTGCTGGGAAGCACAGACATGATCCTTAGCAGGGTATTGATGTTCCCAAAGTACTGCATGAGCGGCAGGCGTAACGTGTGAAATATGGAGCTTGGGATAGTCACGGACGCCACCTTAGTCTTCCATGTTACTCTCCAACAACAGAGCTCTGTAAAGAAGTTGTCAGCGTCAGGGAGATCGCTGCTATAAAGAGGTGGCTTTGACTTCAGGCTCTCAAACATGTAGCTCACGGTCACTGAGCAGGGAACCAGGGAGAGGAAGTTGAGAGCTTCTTTGTGGTCGTCTGAAAAGTGATCCTTTACAGCATTGATGAGGTTGTCTACAAGAGGGACACTCAAGCAGTCTTTGTAATAAGTGGCTGGCTTAATCAAGCCGTCTTTTGGAAGGGAGTCGTCAGGCACTTCAATCTGTACTCTAAGACTATGTGCTATTGCACAAGCCTCATCGAACCAGTTCTGGTGAAACAACTTCATATTGGTTTTGACTCTGTTTAGAGTGGCCACAATACCACTGATTTGACAGAGCTGGGATGCAGCACTGAACTGGTCCTTCTGGATACCTGCACTGAGCTCTCTGGTAAAGGAGGATGCATTCTTCAAGACCACCATGGTAATAATGAAATCAAACTCCATGAGTTTGTGCAGATGGACTGCAGCCTGTTCAGAAACAGACTGTTTCCATCTCTGTGGGTTGTTCTTGATCTTCTCCAGACATTCAACTAGGGGCTCGAGCATCTGCACAAATACCTCATAAGAATCATGCTTCTCCTGCCAAACAGTGCAGAACGTCCCTTGCAACTCTTGGACCTTCTCGTAACTCTCTCTAAGGCCATATGCTATCACATGGCCAAGCTGTTTTTCTAGAGCAACAGTGCTGCCAAAAAATGCTATGATTTCTTCAAATGTATCCAGGGCTCTTTTAACTGCAGGCACTGGGATTGATTTTGACCACCATGTATTGAAAGAATAGGCAGAACAATGTGTGCTTATGGCAAGAGGATACTTCTCCTGGACTTTGCAGGCAAAGGCTTTAAGCTTGTAGGAAACATCACCAGAGCCAAGGTAAGCTTGACCTCTGCAGTTAGCTAAATCAAGACGCCACTCCACTGTTACTTTTTGCAGAAGACTTTGTACCATGACATCACATTCCAGATCTGCCTCAAGGAATCCTATCAGTTCTAAGCGCATGACATCAAAACTGTCAACAAACCTGACGAAGATGGGTAGGTAGTCTTTTTCTCCGAGTTTTACAACACGGTCAATGATGAGGGAAAAAAATGAACTTCCCACCTCTGTGAGGATCCCCTCCCTGACAGCATTCTCGCACACAGTGAGAACTTCCTTCATTTCAGACTTGGTCACATACTCAACTTCTCCATCCTCACTGTGCAGCTTGGTCTGACTGCTGTAAGCAGCCACCACTGCAGCCTGCAGTGCAGATTTAAGAGCTTCTCTATCAGTCTCTGCACATTTCATCTCCACAAGCCTATCAGCATCCATCTCC
The DNA here is from genome assembly GCA_036173005.1 of Crenichthys baileyi. Lineage (NCBI taxonomy): Eukaryota > Metazoa > Chordata > Actinopteri > Cyprinodontiformes > Goodeidae > Crenichthys > Crenichthys baileyi. The sequence continues at coordinate 7,012 of JAHHUM010001845.1, read as the reverse complement.
AGATTTATCCGCTTCAGTTCTTCTTCAGTATCCTTTTCAGCATGGTTTCCATGGACTGCCATTGTAATGAAAGGTAAAATTGGACTTTGGTGAGATTACAGTAAAGAAGAAAACTTTTACAAAGTAAGTTATTGTTGATATCAAATAAAGTCCAACTATGTTTTAGTTACAATCATTGTTTAAAAAAAAACAAATCAAAGATGTACCATTAATGCAGACATAAATATAAAAATGTCTGGGTGTATTTTATGGCTCAGATTTATTACTATAGCGATAACAGTGCATATGGTATGTACAGGGGTTGGACAATGAAACTGAAACACCTGGTTTTAGACCACAATAATTTATTAGTATGGTGTAGGGCCTCCTTTTGCGGCCAATACAGGGTCAATTCATCTTGGGAATGACATATACAAGTCCTGCACAGTGGTCAGAGAGATTTTAAGCCATTCTTCTTGCAGGATAGTGGCCAGGTCACTACGTTATACTGGTGGAGGAAAATGTTTCCTGACTCGCTCCTCCAAAACACCCCAAAGTGGGTCAATAATATTTAGATCTGGTGACTGTGCAGGCCATGGGAGATGTTCAACTTCACTTTCATGTTCATCAAACCAATCTTTCACCAGTCTTGCTGTGTGTATTGGTGCATCGTCATCCTGATACACGGCACCGCCTTCAGGATACAATGTTTGAACCATTGGATGCACACGGTCCTCAAGAATGGTTCGGTAGTCCTTGGCAGTGACGCGCCCATCTAGCACAAGTATTGGGCCAAGGGAATGCCATGATATGGCAGCCCAAGCCATCACTGATCCACCCCCATGCTTCACTCTGGGCATGCAACAGTCTGGGTGGTACGCTTCTTTGGGGCTTCTCCACACCGTAACTCTCCCGGATGTGGGGAAAACAGTAAAGGTGGACTCATCAGAGAACAATACATGTTTCACATTGTCCACAGCCCAAGATTTGCGCTCCTTGCGCCATTGAAACCGACGTTTGGCACTGGCAATGAGTGACCAAAAGGTTTGGCTATAGCAGCCCCCGGGCCGTGTAGATTGACCCTGTGGAGCTCCCGACGGACAGTTCTGGTGAAAACAGGAGAGTTGAGGTGGGAAAAAATTTTAATTCTGCCGTGATTTGGGCAGCCGTGGGGTTTTATGTTTTTTGGATACAATCCGGGTTAGCACCCGAAACATCCCTTTCAGACAGCTTCCTCTTGCATCCATAGTTAATCTTGTTGGATGTGGTTCGTCCCTCTTGGGTGGTTATGCTGACATTACCCTGGATACCGGGGGCTCTTGATACATCACAAAGACTTGCTGTCTTGGTCACAAAATGCACCAGCAAGACGTGCACCAACAATTTGTCCTCTTTTGAACTCTGGTATGTCACCCATAATGTTGTGTGCATTTCAATATTTTGAGCAAAACTGTGCTCTTACCCTGCTAATTGAACCTTCACACTCTGCTCTTACTGGTGCAATGTGCAATCAATGAAGACTGGCTACCAGGCTGGTCCAATTTAGCCATGAAACCTCCCACACTAAAATGACAGGTGTTTCAGTTTCATTGTCCAACCCCTGTATATCGTGAGCACCTACTCAACAAACTATTTAGACATATGCATTCAGTCTCTTTATGTTAGTTATATACTTGTAAAAAATACAAATCTGTAGTCATTAAGAAATTAACAAATAGGTTGTTTAACTGCTACAACAGCTGGCAGTTAGCCAGAAGCAACTGTTTCATTAAAACTTTGTTGTTGAGACGGATTTAATGAATTTCATTTTTTCCAGTATCTTGGTAGATTACTGATTTTCTGGGGTCTCTGTTAGCAATGAACTCAAAGTAGAAAGATGGTAACACTTTTATTTGTTTATTCATATATAGTGCAGTCTTCATGTATTTGTTTGAAAATGAATTAACAGCAAATTCAATCTTAGGTTTTAGATTTAAATGTAACAATGTCAATATTAAGAACTACAAGCTTGTGTTGGAATTAAAAATAAATTGCTTCAAAAGGCCCTCACCTTGTGAAGGGTTCTCTGCTATGGCATCATCCTGTAAAACAGTGACACAGACGTATGTTAGCTCAGAATGAACAGTCACCTCTTACAGTCCACTTCTGTTTATCTGCTCACCATCTGCAGCAGCTGCAAGATGTCTGGATGCTTCTCGATGTACGACTCCACCATTTTTTCAACACTAAAGTGGACATCCTGGTTCACGTACACAAATGCCATGTTGCACTGTCTTTGGTCCTGAGGAGTGGCTTTCAGGTAGAAATGACATCGCTCCAGTACCATGTGGTATTGTCCGTACACATCTGCCTCTGCATTTACACATGGAACAGTTCCCAACACTCTCAGCAAGCTCTGCACATTTGGGTAAAAGCCAATATCTGGAATTTTGAGGGTAGCAAACACCGTGGTTGGTAGGATTCTACGCTTGCTCGCATGCCTCCACTTCACTTCCCAACATCCAAGCTCTTCGTAGAATGTGTCAGGGCGTGCAAGGTTGTTTAAGTTGGCATCAGCAACTTTATCTCTGCGAATGCTGAAATTGTGGTCTGCCATGTAAGACGGCACTAACGAGAGCCATCGGAGAATCCTCACCATCTCTGTGCTGAACACTCTCTTCACTTCTGCAACAAGATACTGCAAGATAGGCCGACTCAGTGTCTCTCTGTAAAAGTCCTCCAGTGGCGTCTCGTTTGCGTCTCCTTGGGCTATCTCTGGTTTGGTGATCTCCACACCCAGTTTCTTCGCTCGGCCGACTGCATCTGAAAACCATTTTCGGTGAAATATTGCAAGCTCTTGTTGGTATTTGTTTACCAGCTTTAAGGCATTAGAAATGGTGTACTGCAAGGTACTGCTGATGCTTATAATTCCCCTGAGACTGGAGTTAAGTATGCTCACACAGCAGAGTGTGTTCTTCAGAACAACAAGTGTGATGATGAAGTTAAAGTTCTTTAAAACTGGTTTAAGCTTGGCCATCTGTTCAGCAGTTTCTTCATCCACCTTCGAAATGATCTCATTGATGCAGGTAAGAAATGGCTCAAGAATTTCTAGCATGGTCTGGAAGGCATCAGTGCCATATTCCCAAATCCCACTGAGAGCCTCTTTGATCCTATGAACTTCTCCCTTCAAATGCCCATATGTCATCTGGATCTTTCCTTCCAATCGTTTGCTCAGCTCTGGTATTCGCCGAAGTAATATGGCCACCTCCTCTACAGTATCTGCAACCTTCTGGATGGAAGGAACAGGCATGCAGCGAATGATCCATATGTTGAATGCATATGGGTCACTTGGTGACAGCACTACTTGTGGGAACTCTTGCAGGATCCTGCAGGTAAGATCCCGCATTTTCTGACACATGCTTCCTGTAATGAGATAACTGAGTCCTCTACAGTGCTCCATCCTCAAGCACCACTTATTTCTAAGCTCAGAAAGAAGCATGTAGAACAGATTCTCTGCATCCAAGTCACATGGTAAGAAGCCAATCAGGTGCTTCTGTGGGAAACCTGCAATCGTTACAGACCGAATGAAAACTGGAATCTGCTCCTTTCCCTCTATGTTTGTCACATCCTGAAGCAGAATGGAGAAAAATCTTGACAGTCTGAGACTGTTTTGGATCTCCTCTTGCATGAAATGTTCACCGAACTGCAGGATTTCCTTCTTGTCTATTTTCTCCACACAGACACGATTGTGAGCCCGCTGACCCCGCACTCCTCCAATTGGCTCATCGGCGCTGACGTTTGCCCCATTGATGCTGAATCCTGTCAGAGCCAGAATTTCCTTAAAATAAATTTTCAGCGTCTCTTTTGCTTTTGAGGTGGTTACATCCCCTTGGGTTTGGTTTTCTTCTGGTGGTTCTGGAATTTCTGCTGTCTCTTCGTTCACCTCTGGTGCATTTTCTGGTGTAAAAATAATAATTGAAGAATAATAAAACTGAGAGGCTGAAATTATTGTACAAACTCAACATCTTTTAATAAATCAACATAGGCCAACATGTTTGAAGATAAAATTCATGGGATAAAACAAGCAAAATGAACAAGTTACTCTACCTTTTGGTTTCTTTACAACAGCAGCTTCCTCTCCCGACTGGATAAGGACACATTTGGATCATTAGAACTTTTATGTTTGACAAACACCAAAAATACTAGTTTCAAACACTGAAATAAATACTTACTGGGTCTCTAGCTCTCTTCCTGTTGCATGATTCCGGTTGATTCATAGGAGCAGTAAAATCAAATATCGTAGGAACGGCATCTTCCTTTAACACACAGCTTGATGCAGTCTGAAAAAAGATTCAATTTTAAGGCTTTGTCATGTGGACAGTGAATGCTCTCTGATATGTTGAACAGTAATATCTCATTGTTATATTAGTTTGACTTTTTAGGATGGCATATTTAATCAACTTTTTTTAAACAGTTTAACTTTAAACAGTTAACTTTGGAACAGTTTCTATATAGGTTTGGTCAACCTACTAATGCAGATGTAACTTTAGTATTTAGCAGCCAGCAGACTGGCCCAGGAATGAATTTCGAGTGTGGTACTAAGTAGACGGTCATCTCACAGCTTGTCTTGAAAAGCAAACTAGATGTTACAGCAGAGTAGGTGGAACAAATGTGAGCTACATCAGATGAGTGTGTTAGACTAAAATGCACTGTGGGAAATGCTGCTGGTTCTGTCGCAAAAACATCTATAACTTATCATTGTGATCACTATAAATGGAAATTTGAATTTACTTTTTGCATACATTAAAAATGAAAAGTAAACAACTCTGCAATAACACAGGTTATAATCAACAGAATGATAGGCATCACCATGTGATGAACACATTTAGACCTGATGCAACATGTAGGCTTTTCTGTTCATGTGTTCACAAAGTTGCCTTAATGTGGTGACATAAGAGTACTAGCCCTTTTTATACTCTGGATTTAACAATGTTGCTGTTAAGAAGTTAGCAAATGAACCAATCTAGGCAGCCAAGTCGCAGGACAACGTGTGCTTGCGTACACTAACTCTGTTGCACATTAGGAGGTCTAACAGCTGTGGATCACATTTAACCGCTGTGCTGCTGGAGAAGAGTCCCACAGAACAGGAAAATGTGTTAAATGGCTTTCAAATGTCTGCAGGGCTATTTGCAGTGCTAAACAGTGGGATTTGGTTAAGTCATTTAATTACTGATGTATATCAACAGAAACAAATCAAATGAACACATTTCTAAGGTTTTGATAAGTTTGGACAAAGATAAGTTTTTTTTTTTTTTTTTCAACCACATTTGAGCGGGATGGTGAAAACTCCCCTCCATTACTTTATATGGAAAATGTGACGACAAAACCCACGTTGCACAGTGGGCTGTATGGAGGGCTGGTGAATTTTGTTATTACCATCCATAAAAAACTGAGTATTTGCAGAATAGTGTGAATAAACACAAACTAGTAACTGTCACATCTCCTAGTGCTGAAGCAAAACCCCTCCGCCTTCAATGTTCAGCCTGGTTTTAGCTCAAAGATGATCCACAAGTGCATGTTAGGCAGGCAAACATGCAACAACTCCCCTAACAGATGTAAATAATTCTTCATTTTATCATCGAATCGAACATTAAGTGGGAATGGATAGAAGGGCAACTGACAGGGAGCCGCATCAGCCAGAAACAGGCAGTTATTTGTTCTTAACTGGCTGGCTAACGGCTATGTTGTTAGGTGAGTTTACAATCGCTTTATATTCAGTCCTAGAATAAGAAACGATGAAGGACAATAATCACTCTGAGCCCATTCCTGTTAGATTTGTAGTCATAAAGGACAGAGTTTAGTGGCCTGCTGTAAATATATCATCACCATGTGAAATTTGACACAAGCTTTATCCTCTTCTGTTTGCTGCACAGGACAATCAGCTCAGGGTTGGTTCTTACCTGCTGTGCAATCATAGAGGGCTCAAAGTGTTTTGCACAAACTTTGTACGCCTTGTGCAACTGCTCTGGAGGCTGAGATGCCAAATCCTGGCGATGGCAGTTGTTTAACCATTGTTGGCACCTGAAAAATAAATGAGGTAAATTATTACATCAGATAGGCTGGAAACCACAGTATCTAATAATCAGTACAGATGTTTAATGAGAAGCAAAACAAAAAATCTTTTCCATTTTCCTCTAAGTTAAGAATCTCATACTTCCCTATGTCTGATTTTGCTGTAAAACACAAAACAAAATAGGAACTTGATGCATGTACTGTAGCTTCACCAAGTCTTTTGTGCTGCAACCATTTCAATATGCTGGTGTTGTATAAATACTAATTGATCTGAGTGGCTCCTTTGATAGACTACAGTATCCCACCCAGTTTGATGAGACATAAAATGCCTAAAGATTGTTTCAACATCAGTGACAGGCCATCTAAAACAGTTTAGCAGATTAGCAAAATCACTAAAAATGAATTGCTCGAACAGCCTGTGGACATGCAACCAACAAAGAATAGCTAAACATTTGTATCAAAATGGTTTCTTACAAGTACTATTTACACCAGGCAACCATGGCTAAGAATAAGAGGCTAAAGTGTCCACGCTAAACAACAAAAACAAGAGTTTGTAACCGGGTTACATAAACTCCTTCTCTTTAACCCATCTTTCCACCAATGAGACAAATCCCCAAAACATCATCTGACTGAAACACATAAAGTTTACATGCATTTCGCAGCTTCTGATTCAGCATTCTAACTGCTTTAAGGAGTTCGGACAACCATGGATCAGACCTAGTTTAAACTCTAAAATACTTAAAGTGGTCAAACCTGAGCTGGACTGCTCTACAATGAACAGAGATGGTTTAAGGAACAGTTTATGTTTTGTGAATTCTTTACATTATTTGGGAAAACACAACAAGACAATTTCTGTGTTTCTGGCACACACAGGACCCCATAGAGGAGCGCATGTGAAAGCCAGACTGAACAGCTAATCACTGATTACAGATTTTTTTAGTTTGTGATTTGAAAAGCCTTTACTCAACCTGAAACCCAAACT